>CP139508.1:76300907-76429564 GCA_021014915.2 Artemisia tridentata subsp. tridentata
AAAAGTTTGTCAATTAACTTATCATATGTTAAGCTGTAACGAGGATTTGAGCCCGCGCGTTGTTGCGGGAGGTTTGCAATATAGATTGTAAAAGGCAGAAATGAATAAAAGAAACATTAATACAGGAATACATGTTTTCATACATGTGTGACTTGTTATAGGCCTTTGCAAAAGAAATACATGTTTTGACACATATTTCGTCTGATAGAGCCAAATATTGTACAAAACAAAAAAAACTGGTTATTCTAAATAACTTGCATTAGATAATTCACAAAGCAGCTTATGTTTATATACACAGAACTCAAATGGCTTCATAAGGACAACCTGTTCACCTTTTATATTTCTACCAATGTTCCACAAATGGCTTTGTGGAAAACTAAAAGGGGGGTTGAATAGTTTTTTACCGTTTTAAAGTTTTATTTACTTTGTTACTATATGTTAATTCAAAGGAAACAATCACAAATAAATAATCACACAATATAAACAAAAGATAAAGAGAGGAAAGATCAAACCACACGACACAGTTGTTTATAGTGGTTCGGCTACAAGAACTCTATTCCTTGCCCTACTCCACTCCCCGAGTTTCCTACTCGAGAGTTTATCTTTCACTAAGAAACAAACTCCTTTCCTAGGCGGAGAAAACCTTTACACGTCGCTTACTTCCTTTTCCGGTACTAAGCTAAACACCGGGTTCTTTCACAAGGTAGAACCAACCTGACGTCGCCTAATTACTTTACCGACACTAAGCTAGATGTCGAGTTCTTTACAAGGGTACAACCACTCCCTACACTCTTTGTACTTTAAGGACTAAAGTACTAACCACACTCACTGATTACAAATGATAGATATGATGTGTGAAACAAACTACTAGATCACACAGTAATGCAACTAAAGGATTACGGTTCTGTAGATCCTTGAATGCTTGATCTCCTTTCTACAAAATGGAAGATCAAAGTGAAATGCAACTATGAATGATGTTAGTAAGATATGTACTGAATGAATATATGTGTTTAAGCTATATGAGTGATAAGAGAGCCAAATGATCAGCTTCCTATTTATAGGCAAGCTGATCTTCAGCTCACGGATCCGGCGGATCCCTCAAAAGGGATCCGTCCCTTATAACACTTGGATCCGTGGGATGTGACAGCTATGTAATAGTTGTCTCTTACCATATCTTAGTTGTATCTTACCATATCATCCAAGATCTTCAAATGTCAACTATGTTGCTTGCATATCTAACCAAGATATATCAAAGATATATCAAATGTATGTGATGCATACAATGATGTCATGGCATAGTTTATGAATTAAAGTTTCCTTTTAAGGAAACAAGTTACTAAACTTGTAATTCTTAGTTAATATGTGAAGTGTAAAGTGTGTACTTAAGAGACTAAGCTAGTATTTATTATTTGCTAAAAGATATTCCTTATATTTGTCATTAACAAAACTAATGAAAGATCAAAGAATATAAATAACGTTTTTGGGACGCTATTTGTATTAACAATCTCCCCCTTTTTGTTGATGACAAAACATAAAGTATATTTTTGAGCAAGAGAATAAATATAGCATGAGTTCTTAAAAATATATATTAAGTTTGTTTATTTAAAGAAAAGTTTTGTAAAAAATGTATGTACTGTGATAATTCACAGTTGATGCAAACTTAGTCCTTTCTCCCCCTTTTTGTCGAAACAAAAAGAGTAGCGAAGCGGAATGCGATTTTGAGAACTTTAAGAGCTCCCCCTTGTTTTATACTCCCCCTAAATGGAGTAATCAAGTAAATGATGCAAGAATCTACAAAACAAACGGTTAGTATATGAGATGCTTATGAGATGCTCCCCCTCGATGTATACTCCTCACTTCTCGAGTACCAACGTATACTATTGAAGGGTATGATATGCTGCAAATGAAGTGTTAGTTATGAAATGACTTCAATGAAGAAGTAGAATGCTTGTTAAGTGTACTTCCAAACAAGCCTTTCAATATGTTTTGACTTTAAAAAGTCAAACTAAGTGTCTGATGTTAATTTGTACCTAAAGTAATCATATGCAAGATATAATGTATGCAATATAGAAATGTTAGTTCATAATGATAATGATAATATGCAATATGTTGATCACTCATAAGCATAAAAACATCATATTCATATAGATTGAAAATTTTGTGACAAAGGTCACAATTAATGAAAATAAGAATGTTACAAATAAAGACATCAAAAAAATAAAAGGTCCTAAACAAACAACTAAAAAAATAAAAATCCAAACAACTAATCTAAAGAGCTCCTATTGAGAGGGATGAGAGATTGCGTTTAAACGTTCAAGAACATGGTTCAAGATGAACCTCATCTCGTTTTGAAGCTCATGGACCAAGATGTTGGTCCTTTGGGCCAAATGAGCCGTTCTCTCACAATGTGCGCAATCATGAGTTGAGAAACCGGGCGGAAGACTAGGGTCCAAGTTTTGTGGTGGTGGTGGTGATGGTGGTTGGGTGTTGTTGTTGTTGGATGGTTGTTGTGGTGTTTGGAGGGAGTTCATGAGAATGTTTTGGATGTCCATTGCTTCATGAAGGCGATGGTCAACCATGCCCGAGAGAGTGTAGAGACGATTGAGCTCTTCACTAATCTCCTCTTGGGTGTGAGGCATATTCATCCACATTGCCTCGTCAATGGCAACTAGAGTGGATGTGGGTGATAGAGGTTTTTGTTGAGGTTGGGATGATTGTGCATCATGGTATAAAGGGCCATGGATATCCGGGTAAACCGGGTGAAAAAGCATGGGTTGTTGACCTTCAAAAGTCATGGGTGGAAGATTGGGTAATTTTGGTGAAAGTTCTTCTAAGTCATCAAGATGTGGTGATGTAGGAGGAGTCCTAAATAATTCCAAGGGTTGGAGTTTAGGTGATTTTGGTGGTGATGGTGATCTAACAGTCTGTGATGGAGCCGGTGGTGGAGTAGAGGCCATTGGAGTAATGGTTGGTGGTGGTGTTTGTATAACAACATGTGATGGTGTTGGGGTGGAGAGTGTAAGGAAATTTTCACTAGCAATGGGTGATGATATATTGAGAGGAGAATTTTCCTCAGATGAAGAGTTTGCTAAGTTGATAAAACAACAAGGTTTAACACTGATGCGGGCTGTTCTTCTTGGAGTTCTAGATGTGGAAGAGTTGTGTGACTTGGTCATGGTGAAGAATGATATCTAAAGTGTACAGGAGAGGAAGTGTTTGTTGTGTGAAGAGATGATCCTAAAGTGCTAATTTATAGACAGAAGGTTTGTGAATCTGTGTGTTTGGATTTGATGTGAATCCAATAGAGAATGTTGGTTACTAATGATTTGGAACAAAAATTTGTGCAGGTCATATCAAGGAAGTCAATCCATTTAGCTTTGGTTGAGTAATATGTGTTGGATATGCAGTTAATACAAGAGGATAGTGGAAAATCTGATGATTTGATATTTCCACGGATTTGACGGATCCCTAAAAAGGGTTCCTTCTTTGTATCAGTTTGGTAACTTACACCTAAAATTCAAAAATTTAAATTTTGGTGGGAAATTTTGTTCCTAAGTTTCTAAGAGTTCCTAAATGATTCTAAGATGAATTATGATCAGTGAAGAGATCCTAAATGATACTAAACACTAAGATTTAAAAGTCGGGATAAGTCGAAAAAAGTTTTATAATTTTACTGTGAATCCTGCGGATCCAAGTGGTTACAAATGCGGAACCTTATTGTTCAATCCGCCAAATCCGCAGGATGGCGTTTGGCGGATCCAACGATAAGCCTTGGCGGATCCTTATTTTGGGATCCGCGGGATCCGCAGGCCTAAAACTAAGAAAGTAAACAGAACATATGTCATATATTTCGCGTTTTTCGACGAAAACCCGAAAATTCATCTAGACCTTACTTAACATCTAATATGTATAGCAAAACAACTGAATATGATAATATTAACACATGATTGCACATAGTTTAATCCATACTAAGAAACTTACCGTTTTAGGTGTTATGCCAAACATAGGCAATAACCCGGAAAATTGATAACCGTGATGGTTATCTACCTGCAAGTGTTAGTTATTACACATACACAATAAGTATTATCAGATAAATTCAAGACACATAGAAATTTAACAACACAATATCCAACATTGTTTAAAACCAAACACTCCATTAACTCAGCTTCTTCTTCAACTTCTTCATCCCCTTGTGTAATTTCATCATCCAACGCCCCAGATTCTTCACCATTCCTTTGATGTTTCGATACTCAGCGGATTCATGTGGAATTGGAGGAAGATGGCTCAAGTATTCGGGTGGAGGAATCCTAGAATTTGGCATACCATCATCTTCACTCATGGAAGATGATGAGGATGATGTTGGAACACGAGGACGTTTGCCCTTATCAACACTAACCCTAAAATCACTCAAAGGAACGAAGGTGTGTTCAATTTCATTGTAATCCGGAACAAAGCCTAGATGGTTTGGACGAGCGGGTGCAAAGGCTCTATAAAGTCGGGTTAAGAGCATACCATAAGGCATTGCAATCTTGCTTTGAACCGGAATGTCACACATTCGTTTGGCAACATAATAAGCAAGATTGAAGGGTTGACGAGTAGAGATGTTGTACATCATGTGGCATAAACAAGCGTTGATATGATCACGGTTTCCTATGGTGCACATCACATTTGCCCTTAACACATCCTCCATCTTCTTGAATTCGGGTCTTAGTTCGTTAAGTTCCATTGCAAATGGATCTCTAGCAACTTCACGACCACGATACATTCTTGTGGGGTTGTTCTTAGGAATGAAGAGATGTTCCCTAATCACTTCTTTTGATTGGAGAGGAGTGGCATATGGTGCCGTCCTATCGAAATTGGAGTCTAAGATTGTTAAGGACCATTTGTCCGTGTAAATGCATGTACCTTGACTTGGTATTCCTAAGACCTCACCAAATTGATCAAGAGGGATGTTGACAAGATTTCCATTTAGAGTGAAATGAAGACTTAAGTACCCTTCATCACTCGAGCTAAGACCTACACTAGCATAGAACTCAAGTATGAACCTAGGAATGATTGGTTCATCTATGTCTAAAAGAGAATCAAATTGAATTGCGGCTAATTGTTCCCTAAGTTGAGTGCCTTCATAAAATGATGCATCTACGGCTCTACCCTCATGAACATACTTTTTCTCTAAGACTTTGAAAATTTCGATTTGGGCATCGGTTAAACCCTTGGTTTTGTGGACTTTGGGTAAGTAGTCAACGGTTTTCTTGTGATCGTAGTTGGTTGCGGGAGGCATGATTTTCCTAAGTACAAAAGTGACATAGTTTTAGTTTAAATGATCGAAGGAAGTGTAACATTCCTAGTGTGTGCCTACATGGGGACAATGTGGAGGTGCGGTTATCTCGACTCCTTTTTTATGCAAGAAAAATTAGTTTATGCAAGTTTTGTTTACAAACGAGAGATAACCCAAACACTCCTATTTCAATGTAGCTACGGTTGAATGTACCCGAAAATACATATTAGTTATGTATTCCCTTTAGCATTCAAGAGACATTATGCAAGTGAAGTCTAAAAAATAACGTTTTTGCATTTGTATGAACAATGTAAGAAAAAATCATTTTACCTAGTCGTTAGAAGATTTTAGTGAAAAATTTTCATGGGGCTTTTGTTAAATTAAGACAATGTGCTGTGAGATGCAATTCCTAACTAAGAAAAACATGTTTTTAAGTATAATGCAATAAATATGTTTCATGATTTTTCAAGAATTATGCATATACCCCAAGTTTGGTTTTGTGCATGAAATGGAAATCCTAGACGCAGATCAGGAGTATAAATGTGATAAGAATACTTACAGTGATGTTAGAAGCACAAATTAGTGGAAGAAAATGGTCCAAAATGTGATGGAGATTAAGTGTGTGTCGAGTTATAGTAAGGTGATATGTTTTGGAGTGAGGAGTGAATAGTACTTGTTCTTGTTTATTAAATAATAAACTGAACTTAGCATGCGGCGGATCCGGCGGATCCCATACAAAGGATCCGTCTTTGTTGTCGATTAGATCCGCGGATTCAGAACACATGTTTTGGTTTAGTGACGTGTGTGGCTAAACTAATGTTTATACTAATGTTTCTCCTAATCACTAGGTTCCATTAATCCTAATCCAAGTCTAAGATAGTTGAAAGGTTCACGTTTAAGTGGTTTAGTGAGGATATCGGCAATGTTGTCCTCTGAGGAAACTTTCTCAATTGAGATGATTCCCTTCTGTACATTGTCGCGAAGAAAGTGATGGCGTATTTCAATATGTTTGGTTCTAGCGTGTTGGACTGGATTTTTGCTTAAATCGATAGCACCTTTGTTGTCGCAGAGAATGGGAATGTTGTTGAGTTCAATTCCATAGTCGACAAGAGCTTGTTTCATCCACAGTGCTTGTTGACACGCCTTTCCTGCAGACACATACTCTGCTTCTGTTGTTGAGATTGCGAGGGCAGTTTGTTTCTTAGCGAACCATGATGTGAGACAATATCCTACAAAAGTACAAATTCCACTAGTACTTTTCCTATCAACATAGTCACCTGCATGATCTGAGTCGGTATACACTATGGTTTCTACACCCGTTCCTTTGGGATACCATAGTCCTAAGTGTGTAGTACCTTTGATGTACTTAAATATTCTTTTAACGGCTTCAAGATGGGACGTTTTTGGATCTTCTTGAAAACGTGCACATAGACAAACACTAAACATAATGTCAGGCCTACTAGCCGTAAGATAGAGTAAACTACCAATCATTCCTCTATATTTAGTGCTATCTACGGATTCATTTTCTTCATCCCTAGTGAGTTTGGTTTCGGAGGACATGGGTGTTCTCATGGGTTTTGAGTCTTCAAGACCAAACTTCTTAAGCATATCTTTGATATACTTTGATTGGTTGAAGAATATCCCATCTTCTAATTGTTTAATTTGGAGACCTAAGAAAAAGTTTAGTTCCCCCATCATACTCATTTCAAACTCGTCATGCATGATTTTTGAGAAATCGTCGCATAACTCTTGACAAGTTGAACCGAATATAATGTCATCCACATATATTTGGACTATAATAATATGTGATCCCTTTTTCTTGGTGAAGAGAGTATTATCTACTAGGCCCATGGTATACTTATGGTCAACTAGGAAAGTCTTAAGTCGATCATACCAAGCTTTTGGTGCTTGCTTAAGTCCGTATAAAGCTTTCTTAAGTTTGAAAACATAATTTGGTTTTTCAAAGTCGGCAAAGCCGGGAGGTTGTGCAACATATACTTCCTCATTAATAAGACCATTTAAGAAAGCACTTTTGACATCCATTTGAAATAACTTAAAATCGTGTGCACATGCATATGCAAGTAATATCCTAATAGACTCAAGTCTAGCTACTGGTGCAAAGGTTTCATCGTAATCTATACCTTCTTGTTGATTGTAACCTTGAGCTACTAGCCTAGCTTTGTTTCTAGATATAATACCCTTTTCATCCATTTTATTTCTAAAGACCCATTTGGTGCCTATTATGGTTTGGTTTTTAGGTGGAGGTACCAAAGTCCAAACATCATTTCTAATAAATTGATTAAGTTCTTCTTGCATAGCAATTACCCAAGATTCATCTTTTATTGCCTCTTCAATATTTTTAGGTTCAATGGTTGAAATAAAGCAAAAATAATTACTTTCATTTTGAGCTTTGGATCTTAATGTTCTTTCATTAAGTTTTCCTATGACGTTTTCTAATGGATGACTTTTAGTTTCTTTAATATTGACTATTTCTCCTTTTACGGGTTCATTGTCATTTTCAATGTTTTCTATAGTATTAACCATTTGACTTTCAACTAAGTCATCATCTACCAAAGGTGATGTCTTAGAGGGAGGTGGACTTTCGTTGAATGTTACGTTTAACGATTCCTCGACTCTTGATGTTTCTTTGTTTAATACAATGTATGCTTTACTATTTTGTGAATACCCAAGGAATACACCTTCATACGACTTTGGGTCGAACTTAGTGAGATAGTCCTTTGTGTTTAAAATGAAGCACTTGCTTCCAAAAACTCTAAAATATCCTAATGTAGGCTTTTTGCCTCGATAAATTTCATAAGGAGTTTTATTTAGAAATTGTCTAATTAAGACTCTATTTAGGATATATGTAGAAGTATCTACAGCGTGACACCAAAACTTTTGTGGTATGTTTTGTTCATTTAACATAGTCCTACTCATTTCTTGAATTGTTCTATTTTTACGTTCTACTACACCATTAGATTGAGGTGTACGAGGAGCCGAGAAATTATGAGTTATTCCATTATTATCACAAAAATTTCCAAATTGAATTTCATTGTCAAATTCTCGACCATGGTCAGTTCTAATAGATACTATATTACTTCCTATTTGATTTTGAATTTTCTTGCTTAGAATTTCAAATTTATCAAATGCCTCATTTTTAGTTTTCAAAAACTTTGTCCATGTATATCTAGAGTAATCATCTACTATGACTAAAGTGTAAAAATTTCCTCCATAACTTTGTATAGCCGACGGGCCAAACAAATCCATATGTAATAATTCTAGGCATCTAGATGTAGATACCATATTTTTAGCCTTATGGCTATTATGTACTTGTTTCCCAATTTTGCAAGCATCGCAAAAGTGTTGGTCATATTTCAACTTGGGTAGGTTCCTAACGAGTTCTTTGGAAGACAAGGATTGAATAAGCCTCATATTAGCATGACCTAAGCGTCGATGCCATAGAGTTGAGTTTTCGTCCAAGGAGGTAAGACATAACTTATCTTTAGGTGTTTTATCTAATTTCATAACATAGACATTATTCTTTAAAACACCTTTTCCTACGGTTATGCCATCTTTAAGTATTTTACTTCCATTTTCACTGAAAAGGACGTTATACTTTTTGCGGCATAATTGACTTATACTAAGTAGATTAAATCCTAAATTATCTACATGAGCAACATCATCAATAGATAGAGAGTCATGAGAGATTGTACCTTTTCCGATGATTTTACTTTTAAGCTTGCTACCGAATGTGACATTACCTCCGTCATACACTTGGTAGGTTGAGAAAAGATTTTTGTTTCCCGTCATGTGTCTTGAGCACCCACTATCTTTGATCCACTCATCAGGTTCAAGATCAACTTTCAAGCATACCTAAGTTCATAAAAGACTCAAGCATTTGGTCCCCAATATCTCATGGGTCCATTTGGGTTAAACATGACATTATCATGGTTTATGTACTGAAAAGGTGGACAATTGTTCCACGGCATATAATTAGGACCATGAAAGTTTCTAGACATGTTTTGGTTCCAATTATTTTGATAAGTGTGTTGTGAATTAACTATACTCTTTGGAAAGGGGTGTTTGGGAAAACTCATCCGAGGTCTTTGTTGATCCGTTTTAACTCTATATTCATTTCTAGCTTGACCTCTTCCTAAAGATACTGCTGGTTTGTGTTTATTATTGGTTATGCTACTGTTAGGTTTCTTAGTAACTTTAACAAACTCGGAACGGTCGACTTTGTGAACCTTCTGTTCAACTTCTGTACCCGCGGATCCCTTGGATATACCTGGCGGATCCAAATTTTTGGATCCGTCGGATCCGTGGGTGTCCAACTTGGTTGAATCAGTTTTATTCACAGTCTGTTCCTTATAATCACTTAAGGTTCCTAGTTTCATAAAGCCTAGTCCTGTTTTATCATGAGGTAGTTTTTGCATTTTCATTATTTCATCTGCACAACTTATGTTTTTATCAAACCTTTTAAACTTTGAATTTTGTTTGATTAAATCTTCCTGTGTGGTTCTTAAGGTTTCTAGTTCAAGTTTTAGTTCTTGACAAGACACACATGTTTCTTTACTAACTTTACCTTTTTCAATTCTTATTGCTTTTTCTTTAAGCCAATATATTTCATTTTCTAAAAGTGTTGTCTTTGTTTTCAAAAACTTGTTTTTGTTTATGATTTTTAACGTGACATCACATAGTTTGTTATATTCTACTTCTAAGGTTTCATCATCTATAAAGGAGTATGAATCAGAATGTACCTCTTCTGTGTCATCGGCCATAAGTGCAATTTCGTTGTTCTTAGGCTCATCATCATCATCTCCTTCACTATCGCTCCAAGCTCCACTAACGAAGGCTCTTTGAGACTTGGTCTTTGGAGGCTTTGGACATTCTCCTATTAAGTGACTGGAGTCACCACACCTATAGCATTTCCTATCATCCTTACCTTTCTTATCGTCACGATCTTTCCGAGAGAATTTCTTTTCATCACGAGGTGGTTTTACAAACTTTCCTCGTCTCCTGAAGAATTTCTTGAAATCCCTCACGGCCATGGCATATTCTTCATCATCACTGTTTGAACAAGACTCATCATCACTTGACTCGACTTTGGCTTTCAAGGCAATAGACTTAATCTTCTCCTTTTTGCCTTTGACAATTTCCGAGTCTTTTTCCATAATCATTTCGTGAACTTTTAGGTTTCCTATGAGCTCATCCAGTGTCATGCTTGAGAGATCCTTAGATTCTTCAATAGCTGTCACTTTTGCTCTCCATTTCGGATGGAGTGCTCTTAGAAATTTCCTGACAAAATTCTTGCTAGAAAAAGATTCGTCAAGTGCTTTAAGTGATGTAATAATAGTATTGAACTTAGCAAACGCACTATCAATGGTCTCATCTTCAGAGATAACAAATTGTTCGTATTGTTGAACAAGAAGATCAATTTTGTTATCTTTTACTTGTGAGTTCCCTTGATGTGTGATAATAAGAGATTGCCAAATATCCTTAGCCGTTTTACACATAAAAACTCTTTCATATTCTTTCTTAGGTAAGGCATTATAAAGCATCATTTTGGCTTCGTTATTTTTGGCAATTAGTTTCTTTTGCTCATCACTGTGACGAGTAAGAGAAGCTCCTTCATCCCGACCACTCGAAATATCATTACTAATAGGCTTGTAATCACCATCAACTATAATATACCATAGATCTATATCCTTTGACTTTACATAAGTCTCAAAGCGATTTTTCCAATAAATAAAACAATTTGGTTCAAATAGAGGTGGTCTCTGCATAGATTGCCCATCTTTAAAGTTTTCAAAATCCATGGATCGTTTTAAGTTTTAAAATACAATATATTTTAAAGATCTTAAGTAACGTAGCTCTTGATGCCAATTGTGGAAAACTAGAAGGGGGGTTGAATAGTTTTTACCGTTTTAAAGTTTTATTTACTTTGTTACTATATGTTAATTCAAAGGAAACAATCACAAATAAATAATCACACAATATAAACAAAAGATAAAGAGAGGAAAGATCAAACCACACGACACAGTTGTTTATAGTGGTTCGGCTACAAGAACTCTATTCCTTGCCCTACTCCACTCCCCGAGTTTCCTACTCGAGAGTTTATCTTTCACTAAGAAACAAACTCCTTTCCTAGGCGGAGAAAACCTTTACACGTCGCTTACTTCCTTTTCCGGTACTAAGCTAAACACCGGGTTCTTTCACAAGGTAGAACCAACCTGACGTCGCCTAATTACTTTACCGACACTAAGCTAGATGTCGAGTTCTTTACAAGGGTACAACCACTCCCTACACTCTTTGTACTTTAAGGACTAAAGTACTAACCACACTCACTGATTACAAATGATAGATATGATGTGTGAAACAAACTACTAGATCACACAGTAATGCAACTAAAGGATTACGGTTCTGTAGATCCTTGAATGCTTGATCTCCTTTCTACAAAATGGAAGATCAAAGTGAAATGCAACTATGAATGATGTTAGTAAGATATGTACTGAATGAATATATGTGTTTAAGCTATATGAGTGATAAGAGAGCCAAATGATCAGCTTCCTATTTATAGGCAAGCTGATCTTCAGCTCACGGATCCGGCGGATCCCTCAAAAGGGATCCGTCCTTTATAAGACTTGGATCCGTGGGATGTGACAGCTATGTAATAGTTGTCTCTTACCATATCTTAGTTGTATCTTACCATATCTTCCAAGATCTTCAAATGTCAACTATGTTGCTTGCATATCTAACCAAGATATATCAAAGATATTGTATGTGATGCATACAATGATGTCATGGAATGGTTTATGAATTAAAGTTTCCTTTTAAGGAAACAAGTTACTAAACTTGTAATTCTTAGTTAATATGTGAAGTGTAAAGTGTGTACTTAAGAGACTAAGCTAGTATTTATTATTTGCTAAAAGATATTCCTTATATTTGTCATTAACAAAACTAATGAAAGATCAAAGAATATAAATAACGTTTTTGGGACGCTATTTGTATTAACAGGCTTCATAAGCACAACTTGCAGCATCTTTACCTTCCTGTTTACGTCCAGGTCTGCATGTTTCACAAATGGCTGCATATGTAAAACATAAAATCTTATTCTCTCATATAACGCAATAAGGAAAGAATTTTCATTGAAATAACTGGCAATATAAGAATTGTGTATAAATGACACTTTTGACCCACTTACTTCTAAATGACTTGATAATTTAATAACTATAACAAAACTATGAATCAAAGTGGGGAGCCAAAATGACAGTACAGTAATGCAGTTCTTTCACGAACCTCAACTCATTGATTGCATAAATTTTAGCATGCCAGGTTGAATCCTTTTCTCCAACCTATATATACAACAAACCATAGCTGTTAAGATCTCGATCTAGCTCTTAAGATCTTCCGATCTTACGATCCTGTTAAGAAAAAACGAGTCGATCCTTCGTAGGATCTTAAAAAGCATAGGATCTTAAGTGTGATCTCGATCTTACCATAGGATCGTAAGATCTCGATCCGATTCGATCCTACTTCCCTTAATTTAACTAACTAATAAACTATAAATGAATGAATTTTGTTAAATTAAAACAATACAGCAAGCGTTGATTACTGTAAATGTTTAATAAGAGCAATATATATAGATTTTTTGATTAAAAGATTTAGCGTCCTTAATTACCGATTAGATATTTTTGTATTTTAGAGCATTACGCGTCGCATTCTCATATTACTATAACTTTCTGAACACTTTTTTCTTCTCTAATTTGTGAACACTTTTTTCTTCTCTAATTTGCTATACAATTATATTTGAATACGAATTACTAGAAAAATAAGATTTTAAGACATTTAAGTAGGATCTTCCGATCTTGATCCGATCTTATGATTCCGATCTTGCAAAGAAAAAAACGATCCATAGTAGGATCTCGATCTTAACAGCCTTGCAACAAACATTTAACTTTAAACCATATAAAATATAAAATCAATTAAAAACAAAAAATCAATTTTCAACAATGCCATAGATAATCTACCAGATTTATCATTCATTCTTAGTTCAAAAAGGTAGAAACATTTTTCAAAAAAAAAACGACAGATAAAAACTAAAACGAACAAATGCATCTTGCATGCCCTATTCATACGGGTCACTGGGTCAGAACAGAACAGGGTCACAACTGAGCATTATTTGTTAGCCACAATAGCAGATAACATAATCACAAATGGAACCAAGGATTGAATCATTTTGTATCCAAAAGAAATCTACTCCATTCTACGTTTGAGCATGTATATAATTAGTTTTTAGTATCTGGTCCTTAAGTACTAAAATTTGACATACTTTACATTAATTTGATTATTATCATTACTTTGAAGATCAAACACTCTGCTCAAATGAAACAATGGATCAAAGTTGATACAAAACTTCATATGATTATTTACCTTGTTTCTTCAAGTGCTGACATTCTGTGTGGAAAATGATGGCTCCAAAAGCATAAGTATTTCCATTGACATCATCATTCCCATACATCATCGGTATTTCTAAACGTGTAGACAATGGTCCTAATACATCACCAGTAAAAGGTTGTTCAGAAAATTGGACTACATAAGACAAACATTAATATGATATTTTAAATGGTTCAATATTACTAATAATTATTGGTTAACAAATATATATCTAAATTACCTTGAGCAGGAATAGTCTCATAAAACAAAAGATAACAACCACTTTGACTTTATTTTTTTCTGTTCATCTCATTCTGATTAGGGTTTTCTCGAACAACCCAGATCTATAAATTTACTTAATTAAAAGATAACAACCACTTTGACTTTATTTTCTTTTTGTTCATCTCATTCCAATTAGGGTTTTCTCGAATAACCTAGATCCATAAATTTATTTAGCTAGATTGTAAAATGAGAGACGAAATATGCAATCAAAAATATAAGAAGATCAAAAAAAGGGACAAAAAATTAACCTTATCAAAGCCACGAAACCCAAATTCTCCAGGAAAGATAAACATAGCAAATGGCCACAAAATTGATGATAAGATAAACCTAACAAAAAATTGCCAACTGCCCATTAAAAAATTATTTGGGAGGTTCTGTAGCAATACTCAGAAGCTGCACTTGCGGGTTTTTTTTACACGCTGTAGTGACCTGTGTGTTTTTTAGGTTTGATATGTGTTAATGAGAGAGAGGAAGGGATGAAGAATGTAGAAATGGCTGTTTGTGTGGTTGTGGTTGCGTTTGTGGTTTGTGGATAGATCTAGAATTTGTAAGAGAAGAGAGCGATGAGAGAGGGAGGAGAGAAATATGTGAGAGGGATCCGAATAAGAGGGTATAAGTTTGGGCGGGTGTGTGGTACCCGAAGAAAATGGACCCTAACATAGTTCCCTATAAGTCTATGGTGAACAGTGGTGAACAGTAGGCTATTATGAATAGTAAACGGCTTTTATACTATACTTATAATTATAATATAATTATAATTGTTGGGCTATATTCCTATAGACTTTTAAGCCTCCAAATTATTTTCTCTGTATCAATGCTTCGCTTCAACTCGTGAGGACATATTATATTTTCTAATTCTAACTTCCCGAAAATAATTATATAAAATTGATATTCTAGCGTAAATATATATCTAAAGAAATAATATACATACGTTTCATCCACGAGTAATACATCAACTCCTATATAAAACAAGCTTTCCCTAAGGAAAGCTTTGCCTCAAAATTACCAGATAATGACACCTGGCATTTAATTTGATCCAATGGACCACAATCATTTCCGCCTCACAGCATTCAATGCAAACAAAAAACACACACTCAAACACCCATTCGGTAGATCAAACCAACATAACTGATCGTTACAAAAAAATTAACCCTCCCTAAAGCTTCTTACCCTAACGAAGATCAAACTTCCAGAAATTAAATCCACCGAATTCATTTAGATCCCCAAAAAATTAACCTCCCATCAATAATCGCTCAACAAAAATTATCCTCAATTCATTTAGATCCGTCAACAAAAATTATCCCCAATTCATTTAGATCCATCATCAAAAAAATACGAAATTGACCAATGATTCAGAAAACCAAAAACAATTGATGATCATCCCTAACAAAACCACAAAAAGGATGAATAAAAGTCTTATGATTTTGGTGTTTGATCATCAACATAAACCTTTCAATCCGGGTAGATCAAAACACATCTATCTACGAACAATGAAATCACCAAATTTCATCCCCAAACGGAAAACACACTTATCACGATACATACCCGGAACCAATTATCACAATCATAACCGCAACAATCAACCAAACGAAACAATTAAGGATGTTTGATGGTTTGAAAAACAAATGGAATGACAGTGATTCTTGGTTTTGGTAAGATTTATCAATTGGTTATTTAATTTCAACAATTCTATGTATACGATTCTTTTCATTGAAACCTTAATTCAAATTTTTGATGGATTTGTAGGTTTAATTGATAAAGGTTTATATTTCTTTATTTTAATTCCGATTTATGATTTAAGGTTTGTGTTTTTGATATTTGAGTTAGCAGTCATCGTCTTTAGCATTTTTGTGGAATTGGGGATTAAATATGTTCAATAACAATGATCGAAAAACAAACATGTTATTCAGTTTTGATTTTTAATATTTTAATTTGTTTTTTAATCTATGATAAGGTAGCCATTTTTGTAGTTTATTCTAGCCATTTGGTATTGTTTCTCCAAGTATCCAGTTACATCCTTAACAGATTAATATTTTCCAGCAATCCATGTATATTATGTGTTAGTGTCGTCATTTGTGTGTACATATTGTGATAAGTTCCGTAATTATGTATACTTTGAATTTTAGAGTTATTATAAGTAAATATTTTCCAACTAATTATGATAATTATGATAATTTGTTAATTTCATAAAGTGATTAATTATAAAACGTGTTTTTCAAACCAGGATGTAACTGAATCCCTTAATTGTAGTTTAAAAATTCAAAATTATAATCATTTCCTTATTTATCAAGATAGAAATTTTAAATTTTAAAATTATTTTAACCTAATCAAGTCACTATAAATCTATTATAAAAACATACAGAGATCATCACAACCACAATTCAACCTTCTCCTATTTCAATCTGGTTTATAGCAATAGTTAATAGGTAATTTAGTATATGAAAATTTACATTCTTCCGTGTTTAGTTTGATGTTTTATCTCACATTATTTCTCCAATTATGGTCTTGAATTAAACAGGATGGAACAGAACATCACTATGCTTTGTGACGTTGATCCTATGTTGGATGATCTTAAAGTTTTGGCACGTTGCATAAGTAAATGGGTATCCCATCCTGTTGGAAACCCTTCCGATGTTTGGAGTTTGGATTTTGTGTTCCAAGATACTCAGGTTTGATTCGTTGAAATTTTAGCTACAATATTATTATTTAATAACATGTAAAGAAAATTAATTTAGACTAATATAAATAATAATTCATGTTGCAGGGAAATCGCATTCAAGCCACTGTGAAGAAGGATCATATAAATAAGTTTCAGTTGTTGATTGATGAGGGATCCTGTTACCGCATAGGTAACTTTGGTGTGGGTGAGAATGGAGGCAGGTTTCCATTACTGAATCACCGATTCAAAATGAATATGTTTAAGAACACTTCTGTTACCAGGGTTGCAAGCTTTGACAGCAACACACGTGGCTTTAAGTTTCAGCCTTTCCCAAACTTTACCACCAGACGTTTCAAAGATAATGAGTTGTGGTATGTGCTTAAACACATACCATTTCTCGACCAAAACCGGACCCAAATAGACCAAAAACCCGACCAAAATGCCAAATATATTGTGTTTTTGTGTTTTTACATATGCAGGCACGGATATCGAAGAAAAGGACAAAAACAAGCAAAGACCGGGAAAACGAGCACGAGATATGGAAGTTTTATTTTTAGCCGGAACCGGGAAAGAAGAAATGGTCAAAAAGTCAACACGGGTCCTCCCACTATCAAAGTTTGTCAACTCCTACTGATGATGTACCCTCCTAACGGGTCGAAGGACTCCCCTTCGAGCCTGTAGAAAGCCCTCTCTTCGGAGGCCCAGGTTAATCTCCTTAACACGTTTCATTGGCGTAAAACCATTCGCCTGCGAATGGTTACCATGTGGGAATCCGCCAATCGAAGCCCTAAGCCCTTCGGGGTATTCCTGACGAAGGGACTAACACGAAGGATCATCCAGACCTGGTCAAACCCACGTCTCCTCTATCCTTTGGCTTCCCGCCAAAACAGAGATCGTGGGCTACAAAGCCCTAGCGGTTACCACTTTCCATGGGACGCCCCCATGATCTCCGAACTATGTGCAACCGCCCACTATGTCCTATTTCTCCCCTATAAATAGCATAGTCGGGCCAAGAACAAAGTAAGTAAATTTTCGAGTTAACCTCACTCTCTCAATTTACGACCTACATTACCATTACACATACTTACTCTCACACCGGAGGTGGTTCGCAGGGTCCAACCCTGCGCAATCACTTAACGTAGTGTCTTTGTATTTCTTATTTTCAGGTTAAGAACAAGCTTGGCTCAATCTCAACACCCCATTATTCCTTTGATCACCATCGAAGGCTTGGTTGACTAATATTTGTTCAATCAGTGGCGCCATCCGTGGGACCGCTACAATTGGTCTCGTTATTTCCGAGCTTTTAACCTACCAACCAATTTCACTATTATTCCGGCATGGATCAAGGGAGAGAAGATACTCCCCCACCGGGCTTCTCTACCTTAACACCGATACCAGTCGACGACCCTAACAACCTTCCCCCAATAACCGCCTCCACTTTCACAACACGTTCTCACCCAGAAATCACAACCAACAATCATGCTTCGACATCAGCCAACCCGGAACCTGTCATTAGCCCAGCCTTTGTCGAAGCCAACCATGAAGTGTTAGAAACCCTTTTAAGGGCTCGCAACAGGCAAATCAGGAATGCTGAGGTACGAAAGGAGTTGGAATACTCGAGTGAAGAGTATGATGAGGAAATGGAGATGGAACCTAGGCCTCCGACCCAAGGACCAACCCTATCTGCCTTAAGGATTGGTTCTCCGGTTGGCCGAAGGCTAAGCAAAAGGTCTGTTGGTTTCGAAGGGGTCCCCGAGAGGGCTCCGACAAGACGAGAAGGGGCGGTTGCCGAAGGCTCCAACGGTAGGAGTCAGCTTAGGGAAGAAAGGGGGGTGACTTTACCTCCATTGCTAGCCGCTCATCTTGGAAGAACTGAAGCCGGGGTTCCGTTGCAGCCTTCTCACGCGTCAGGCGTAGAAGGCAATCCGTCTACAATCAATATGGGAGGAAATCTTCCTCCCAATGGTATGTACCCCTCGTTCCAAACTCAGTCTTATTCTCAAATTTATATCCTCCTATAAATGGACAGCCCAATAACCCAAGCTTCCCTCAAAACTATGGGAGCATGCCCTTCGGCCACCCTATGGCGTACCCTCCATACGCCATGGGAAACAGTTACCCGTTCGCCATGAGCACACCTTATCGGTCCTACCCAGGCCAAACTCCTATGGGAATGCCCCCAAACAGCAATCCATACAATACAGTCCCCATGTACGCACCACCTTATAATTGTCTATATTCAGACCCCATGGGTTCAGCTACACCCTTCGTTAGGTGGATAGAAGATTACCCACTGCCTGATGGTTTGAAAATGCCTTCACATGTCGGGACTTATGATGGGAAAGGGGATCCGGACAATTTCTTACACTTGTTCGAAGGGGCTATCAAAATGCAAAAGTGGGTTATGCCGGTGGCCTGTCACATGTTTACATACACCCTTCGGGATTCTGCTCGTATTTGGTGGAATGGGCAAAAACCCGGCAGCATTGTCAATCTTGATGATCTCAAGGCTAAGTTCCGGTCACACTTCAGTCAGCAAAAGAAATTCACAAGGACTCATTTAACGGTGCACAACATCAAACAAAAAGAAAATGAAAGCACCAGGGCCTTCGTCACTAGGTACACCGATGAGACTTTGCAAATTTTGGGTCTTCATGAAGATCAGCGTATTTCTGGTTTCGTACATGGCCTTCGGAATCGGAGTTTGGTGGAATTCTTATCCACCGACCTTCCAACAACTTACAAGGGCCTGACCGAGAAGACGTACACTTGGATCGAAGCCAAAGAGGTATCCACTAATGGGGCTCCGATAGATAAGGATAGTAATAACAAGTTTTCGAAGCATTCCACGTGGGAAGGGTCCAAGAACAAGAACAAAAACAGAGATAGGTTCTCTCCGTACAACAAAGGCCCCAACCATGGTTTGTTGAGCAATCTAACGAAGTCTCCAAAAGAAATACTTGCTACAGAGAGGGCGGCCAAAGCTTTCGAAGCACCTCCACGCATGACGAGTAAGGGTAAAAACAGGGATACCAGCAAGTACTGTCACTTCCACGAAGACAATGGTCACGATACGAACAGTTGCAGGGAATTAAAGAAACAAATTGAAGAAGCCGTAAGATCTGGGCAATTGGCACACCTGGTAAAAGGAATCAAGAAAGGCAAAGAAAAGATGACTGACACTCAAATGGCCAAGGATACTAACCCTACCGAAGCCCCCATACTAATGATACGCAGGGACGAAACCACTTCAAAAAGGAAGGTACCGGAGTCGGAAGCAAACAAGATAAGGGATGTAACGTTTTCCCCTATCTCAGGCAGGATCCCTTCGAACGATCCAGTGGTCATCAAAGTCCTAATTTTTAGCCAAGAAATAAGGGGAGCCTACATGGACTGCGGAAGCCCTTGCGAAGTCATATATGAACATTGCTTTCGAAAGCTCTCGTCGGCAGTCAGGTCTCAAAGGGTCGATTCGAAGAGGCCTTTAGTAGGGTTTTCTGGCGAACGCTCGTGGCCCCTAGGGGAAGTTCCGCTGGAAATAACAATCGGAGAAGGCAGGATCGCAAGGACAGAAACCCTCATGTTTACTATCGTAGGGTCCAACTCTCCTTACAACTTATTGATAGGGAGGACCGCCATGCAAAAGATGGGTATAGTAGTCTCCACTATACATGCAGCAGTAAAGTTTCACACACCCAACGGAATAGGGACGATATTCTCTGAGCACAGCCCGAAGGACGGCAAGAAAAAGATAGAAGGCTATAAAAAGCCTCCGAATGATGTTATTGGAAGTACGGATAGGGAAGAAGATATTGTCACAAAAAAGCGTCGTGCAGAACGAAGAGTGATAAGCAAAAAGCAATATCCAAATAGTTCCACAGCAGAATTGGAGAAGCCACACAAAGCCGAAGGGAAGATCTTTGAGGGGATACGTCCTAGGAGCATCAGAACTCCTCCGACACCGAGAACTGATGACAAGCTCTATGGCAAGGGGTATCGACTCAAGGGTTTCAAGCCCACTAAGTCGACAAAGCAAGAAGTCAAAATCGATCCTTCGAAATTCAAAGCAGCTATTGACCTGCCGGCTCCAGGATCATCGAAAAAGCGTGATAATCCAAGCTCCACCAAGAGGCCGACTTTCGCAGAAGTCCTCAACGAAACACCTTCCGGGCACAGCCCAAATGGAGAAACTCTCCCAACAGCGGCGAAAGAATGGAAGTTATTTACCGACGGAGCCTCAAGCTTCAATGGTTTCGGAACAGGGTTAATCCTAATAAGTCCGGAGGGAAAGGAGTACAGTTACGCGCTACGTTTTGAATTCAAGGCAACGAAAGATGAAGCAGAGTACGAAGCCTTGCTGGCTGGCCTTCGACTTGCAAAGGGTATTGAGGTTCAGGACCTCTCCATTTTCGTAGGCTCGCTTTTAGTCGCTGGTCAAATCAAGGGTTCTCGCAGAGCAAGGCAGCCAATAATCAAAGAGTACTTGAACGAGGTTAAAAAAGTCCTTCGGGGTTTCGAAAGATACAAGGTGACAAACATCCACAGAAGCCAAAATAAGAAGGCGGAGGCCCTAATCAAATTAGCATCGACTGCTTTCGCCCATTTGCCCCGTGAGGTTTTAGTGGAAAAATTGGCCACCAGGTCAATTGCAAGAAGTAAAACATTTGATGAAGGCTCCAGCTGGATAGAACCAATCAAAATGTATTTGATAAGCGGCGTTTTGCCCGATAAGTCAAAATCGGCACGAAAAATCAAAGCCAAAAGTCCACAGTACAGGCTCATAGGCGATAATCTCTACAAAAGGCGTCTTTCATCTCCTTGGCTCCGCTGTATCGAGTTAAAACAGGCTTCGATCATCCTCTGCGATGCTCATGAAGAATTCTGTGGAAGACACACAAGCCCTAGAACCATCGCCGCGAAGGTAACAAAATGGGGTTATTACTGGCCAACCGTGCTAGAAGATGCAAGGGAAGCAATCAGAACATGCACGGTATGTCAGACACACTCCAAAGCCCATAAACCGCTAGAGTACGATGCGACAGCTAGCATGATTATAAGACCCTTCGATCAGTGGGGAGTCAGCATAATTGGACCCTTACCATTAACTCCCGGAGGGGTACAATTCTTGGTCATAGCCATCGACCATTTCACCAAGTGGGTCGAGGCCAAGCCGTTGGCATCAACAAAAGGAAAAGATGTGGAAGAGTTCATATGGGAACACATAATATTCAGATTTGGAATTCCACAAGTTATCACCTCTTACGAAGGACCACACTTTGCCGAAGGAGTGTTCCCTTCTTTCTGCAAAAGCCTGAACGTGAAGCAAAGATTCATTTGTGTTGACAAGGATATTGTCACCGAAATTGAGGCGAAGTTAGGGCAATATCAGCATAAATGGGCAGACAAACTTCCCAAAGCCTTGAGGGCATATAGGAAGTTGTCCTTCGAGTAAAAGCAAACAAAGCCAAAATGAAAGAGCCCAGCGTCAAAGAAGAATTACGGTGACAACAAAGACGTGGAAGCTCGAAAGGTGGAAAACAAAAGATGTCGTGAACAAGTTTGGACATGATACAAGCTCTCGTAAGTCTTACATATAAGAACTTACCTCCCTCTAAAAACATTTAGTTGTTTTCAATTTCATGTAACGTAATCTTCTCACATGGGAAAAAGCATTAATGGTAGATGTCTAGTGTTCATTTTTTCAAATGATGTAATCCTCCCTACCCACTTAATGATATAACATGTTTCCCTCAAAATCTCTTGTTTCGTTTTATACAACATAGATTTATCCAGCCAAGTACTTTACAAGTTTCAATGTCGAAGGATGAAGCAAGACACATGTCTTGTATAACATTAACATCCATTACAATTCACATTAGCTTTCCTATGAAGTCTTAGGGTATTTGAAGCCCTCTGTAACTTAAGGATAAAGACGGAGTGGGTCGCGACCCTCTGTCGCAGTCAAATTATACGATTGCATAAAATCTTGGTCCAAAATACACACAATAAGGTTATAACCTTAGGTTGTATGTGTACGTTCTAATAATGAGCGTAAGAGAAGATAAGCATGGCATTAAAAAAAAAGGAGGATATTCCTCCAAATTAAGAGTCATAAAGGCTACGCACAGGCGAAGCCATTTTCAAAAAAGGACAGTTGTTCAAAGTTATGGGACGAAGCCCAGACAAACCATTCAAACAGGCACTAGCCTGACAAAAGCACACTAAATTGTCTTAAAGAAAGGCATCAGCCTTTAAGCACAAACAAATTGTTTCAAAGGGTACACGCCACCCTTACAGACTAAATTACTGCCAACATGGCAGCCTTCATTTGTTGATGGAAGAGTTTGGGTCTTCTTGATGAGTCGCAGACTTGGGTTTCTCGGACAAGGTTCTTTTAGTTGGAGACGGAGGCTGTATACTTTTCGGTTTTTTAGAAAGGAGATCTTCGATGGAGGCTGAAGGATCTTTGGTTGCTTCGGCAAGAAAGGGGTAAACTGCAGTGGTGAAGGCATTACCAGCTTCATCATACTCCTGAACGGAATTTGGGCGATAATAGGGCACATCTGAAAGCACAACGGGTTTCTTAGTTTCGGCAATCTCTTCCAAAGTTGTGCATTTGCCATGAAATATGGCTGCATTCACCAGTTTACCCACAACCACTCCCACCTCATCGCTATGATATAATTCCATAGCAATATAGGGAACAACCTTCGATACGACCTCAGCCCTATCTTTTCTCAACCTTTAGCATTCAACCTTCAACCTATCAACCTCCTGACAACGTTTAGCATCCTGCTCCACTAGTCTAGTTCTCTCAGCCTCCAACCCAGTACACTTGGATTCCAGGGCACTCACCTGGTTCTCATAGCCTACAACCTTAGCCTCCTCAAGAATTAACCTACCGCATTCTGCCTGTGACTCCTTAAGCTGTTTTTCAAGACTATCAATCCTGTCTTGAAGAGCCTCATACCTTGGATGTTTCTCAAAGTTCTCCATGGCTTCATCGCATCTCTTCTCCAATTCAGCATAATTTTTCTCCCTCTCCTTTTCTCTGGCAACAACAGCAGCAACCTCCTCCTTCGCTTCCTGGACCCTATTAAGCAATCCCCTGGTGCGAAAGCTCAGATGACTATCCAGCATTGCTTGTCGGATATAACTCTTGTCGTTGAGATCACATAGTTCTTCAATGGACATTTCATTCATTTTCTTCCTCCATGAGGCAGGAGTAACATTCTCAACAAGCAAGCGGCAGGAGAGAGAGTTGGGCAATTCCTTCGTATCTGGCAAACCTTAAATACAAAAGCAATATAAGCCAAACACGCAATATTACGAAAAAAAAAAAAAAAAAGGAGGCTGGAAGAATTTCCACTTACCAGATATGTCATCTTCATCGGCCAGTCCTTCCGGAGCATACATGATGGTCTTCCCACAAGACTTCTCTGTTTTTTGCTTGGTGGTTCGGGAAGTTGGGGTAGGAATGTTCAATTTTCTCTTGGGGACAGCCTTTGCAGCCTTGGCACTAGTACCCTTTCTAGTCCGAACTCTATCAGCGATGCCGGAGGACCCAACAATCCTGAGCTGATCACCTCCGGAAGGGGTATCATCAGAATCACCAATGTCCTCCACTACCTGGGGGGCTTCCTCAGTACCAACTGCTTTGACGGGGGGAAGCACAGCAAGGGGTTTGGGTGGAGAGATATCAACATCATTGTTATTAACAGAAATGGAAGGAGATCCCGCTCCGTAACTTGTATTTTGAGGGTCCCTTGGCATAAAGCTAACTTCTTTGGCACCTCCAGCCACGACAAAGTTTCGAAAAGCCATTTCTGCACAAGACAAAGGAAAGAGATGAATATCAGCAGGTAAGTTATTTATTTATGAAATAAGAAATTATACATACTTTCTCCTTCACAAATAATTTCAGGAAGCAATGGAGACCCTTCCCAACTCCTAGCAATGCCAGCCATGAATAAGATGGGCTCAGGAAACGTTTGTACGTCCACTGGATGACGTGCAAGACGTTGATACAAAGGTTCACTTCTCACCTCATAAGGTAATGGGTCATTGTATCGTTTTTCATCAAACCTATTCCCTTCGGCCAACAGCTCAGGATATTCGGGGGGTATGATGGTACTCTCAATATAGAAAAATTGACCTTTCCAATTTCGAATATTCGAAAAAGGTTTAGTCAATAGGTGTGGGACATCATACTCACTCCTTTTTGCAATAGTTACCCAATCTCCACCAGGGTAGAGATTGGCAAAGCCTCTAAACACAGTCAATGAAGGCTCAAAACCATACGCTTTGCACATCACAATATAAGTTGTCAACTTGGCTAAACCAAATGGATTAAACCTTGAAATGTGCACCTTGTAATATTGCAAAAACTCCAAAATAAGAGGGTGGATGGGAATCCTAAAGTTTGATTGCGTAAACGCATGCACATATAAGCCTACAAATCCTTTTGGAGCATCAAAAATACTTTGCTTTTTACTGGGAAGCATGATTTTATATTCCAAGGGTATGGGATAATCATTCAGAAAATCAGACAATGCTTGTTTCGACAAGGTACAAGTTTGTTCTTTAATTATTCGTTTGGCAGCCATACTCATAAATAAAGTAAGGAGAACAAAGAAAATGGCTGAATTTTACCTTTTAGATTCCAATGGAAGCACAATGACACAGAGTTGTGTATATTTTGGGCGGAGGTAAAAGTATTCTAGGGTTTAACATGTCGAAGATTAAATACTCATGAAATCTTTGATCATAACCGAACACGTGTACACTTTCTTTACTATCTAAACGGATTTCAAATGGATGCTAAATTTGAAATGACGTTTTGCGATTACCAAAGAAGTAGCAATTAAGGGTTTGCAAGTGGCCGGATAATGATGGTTTGCATTTAATGCGGAATTCAGTTAGACGTATCCCTTTTTATTTTTTAAGGATAGAATACTGCTTCTTGCATTTGAATTTAATTAAAGCACCTATCTTCATTTCGTCCGAATTCGTGATAAATGGGATAGAGTGTATAAGATTTTTTGAGTCGAAAGCAATTTATACTCGTACGTATATATCGCCTTCGACTGGGGGGCTTGATGATGTACCCTCCTAACGGGTCGAAGGACTCCCCTTCGAGCCTGTAGAAAGCCCTCTCTTCGGAGGCCCAGGTTAATCTCCTTAACACGTTTCATTGGCGTAAAACCATTCGCCTGCGAATGGTTACCATGTGGGAATCCGCCAATCGAAGCCCTAAGCCCTTCGGGGTATTCCTGACGAAGGGACTAACACGAAGGATCATCCAGACCTGGTCAAACCCACGTCTCCTCTATCCTTTGGCTTCCCGCCAAAACAGAGATCGTGGGCTACAAAGCCCTAGCGGTTACCACTTTCCATGGGACGCCCCCATGATCTCCGAACTATGTGCAACCGCCCACTATGTCCTATTTCTCCCCTATAAATAGCATAGTCGGGCCAAGAACAAAGTAAGTAAATTTTCGAGTTAACCTCACTCTCTCAATTTACGACCTACATTACCATTACACATACTTACTCTCACACCGGAGGTGGTTCGCAGGGTCCAACCCCTGCGCAATCACTTAACGTAGTGTCTTTGTATTTCTTATTTTCAGGTTAAGAACAAGCTTGGCTCAAT
This sequence comes from Artemisia tridentata subsp. tridentata, assembly GCA_021014915.2. Lineage (NCBI taxonomy): Eukaryota > Viridiplantae > Streptophyta > Magnoliopsida > Asterales > Asteraceae > Artemisia > Artemisia tridentata. Next base: position 76,327,218 of record CP139508.1, read on the forward strand.
CTCAACACCCCATTATTCCTTTGATCACCATCGAAGGCTTGGTTGACTAATATTTGTTCAATCACCTACCCTTAGATCATCTTTTAAAATATGGCAGAAAAGGTCCCTCAGGAAATCAAAAGTTGCAACTTTGGTCCCTTAATTTACCCAAACTTAACACTAACCTAAAACCATTTAAACTAAAACCAGATTTTAAACAATCCTTAACCCAACCCCTATATCTAACACATACCAGCCCAACCACTAAGACTAAATCCAAGCCCACTTGTTTAAACCTTAACCCCGATCCAAGAAGCAAAACCCGGTCCATCCTATTTAATCCCATACGCCCGACCCATCAATCCTTAACCCGGTCTTCCCTCGGTCAAAAGAAATAAAATAAAAAATAAACACACCCTACCTCTCTCACACTCTCAAACCCGCTCCAAAGATTCACCCCCAATTCCATTTTTACTATTCACCAAACCCTAGATTTACCGTACATGTTTTTACGGCAATTAAGGGCAAAAGGGGCAATGATTGGCTATTCTAGAAGACCCTGACGATAAGAATGACACGCGGAAGCTGTTGATTGGACCGAACACGCGTAATCTTTGATCGTACGGTTAGAAATGGAGGATTGAAGAGCAAGGTGATCTAAGGGTGATGATAGCTGTGGATACACGAGGATTGCCAGCGTGGACTCTCCAGAAGAATCGGCCGAGTACTATAAATAGAGAAGGATTTCTCCTCATTTGGGGGTTAGCTAGTTAGTGGTTAGTTTATTAGGAGTAGGTTAGAACTTAGGGTAGCAGTAAGGAGTAGTTTATCATAATTGTAGCTGAGCTTATTAAATTTTTGTTTTTAAAGCCTTGTACTCAATTTAAAGTTTCTTAATAAAATTAAGTGTTTCATTGAAATTTCTTGTCATCTAATTTTCAATGCTCTTTAATGTTTCAAATCTGTTTAAGCTCTCATTTACTGTCTCATATGCTCATTCAAACTAAATAATAGCTTGTGGTGGGTATTTGTTAGCTCATTTCTGCCTAATTTGTTCATGTGATCCTGGTCAACTATAGTCAACGCCAAGTTCCTATGATGATTCTGGGTTTAGTTCTTGTTCAATTGATGGTTCCTGGTGATTGTAATTGGGCCTATCTAAGGATAAGCTTTGGATCAAATGTTACCCTATTTCAGTTAGGGTGGTGATTTGTAAGTTCTCCTTTTACTTTTAACATAATCTGCTCAATTCTGCTTAGTAGTGTAATTTGGTTGATTGTTATTTCTGATTTTCTGTTTGATTTGTCTACTTTTATGTTCATCTATAATAGTTTAGATAACTGCTTTTACTTATCTCATATCTTTGTTGATATTCTATTGCATTCTGCCTAATTAAGCTTGATCTGCAATTTTGAGTAGTAGTTGTTCATTGCTGGATGTAGTGGTTGAATTAGGTTCTTCTAGCGTTATTATATTTGTTTAGATCACTGTTGCATTGATTATTTGTTTCTATCTGATTTTGCTAGTATGTTCTGTCTCAATAGGGATGTTTGGATCTGTTTGTTTAATGCTGCTGTAATTTGTTGCTATTTTGGACCTGAGTTGGGATAATCTGGTAGTTAAGTAGTGTAGGCTTGTTAGTTAATCAATTAAATAGCTTAATTACATTTAGTTTAATAGATCAGGATAGCTGAATCTCACTTTAGTCAACCTTAGATAGCGTTTTATTCGTCAAACTTGTGTTTAAATCTGTTGCATATTGTTCTTGGTCTGCTGTTTTCATAAATCAATTTGATAGATCATAAGTGTTTTATATTGTGTGATTTTGTGTTTCTAAGTAAGTTAGCCTAGGATAGTTTGAGTATTTTTCATTTCAAGCAATAGCGATAACATCTGGTACTTCGAAATTGCGTTCGAAATCTGTTGCTAGCCGTTTGTTTTAAGTCTGCTGCATTGTTCATGCTTTGTGCATCTGTTTTTGCTTCGATTTAAGCTAGCAAACAAGTGTTTATGATAGGGCTTTTTGAGTTTTTAGATTCTATGGTTGATCAGCTTTCCAAAATAGTTTTCATTTTCTAAATTAGTTAAGTTTTGAGTGATTTACAAGCGATTGAAAAGTGCTAGTCGAAACTGCTTTCTGTGTAAACTGAGTGTTCTTAAGTTTCCTGAGTTGTCACATTTGGTCCCTAGTCTTTATGCTTAAGTTTAAATCGTGTCTGGATAGTTCTTAGTTGATAATCATTTTGATAAATAGCAATTTAGTCCCTGTCTTTTTATAAAAACAATTTGAGTTTTAAACAAGTTTTAGAATTTATAGTTTCGGTCCTCGTCTTTGTTTCAAAACTTTTTAGATTTAAATAAAGTTTCCAAAAGTACGTTTTCAGTCCTTTTAGTTTTTATAAATTCTTTCTTTATTTTCTTTTATTAAAATTTAGTTTTAAGAAATTACATTTTAAGTCCCTTGAGTTTTTAGCTTTGCATTTTAGCTTTATAATTTCACTATTAGTTTTATAAATCTCGGGATTAGCCCGGGATTTGCATTTATTTGATTTCTTTTTGTGTGCATTTATTTTAATAGCGTAGATAGTTGCTTTTAATTTTTCATATTTTAGTGTAATCAATTCTAAAAAAAACATAATCTTTCACGTCACTTATTCACTTCACATTTTCACGACTCTGATTCGACAAATTCGCCGTCAAACCTTCGTTGGGAGAACGACCCGGGGGAATTGTATTCGTTACAATTTCTTTGGATTAAAAAATAAAAATAAATAAATATACAACATCAATAAAATGGCGCCGCTGCCGGGGAAGGCTTGAAACGAGTGCGTCGATTTCGTTCGTTGTTTTTGTGATTTGAAGATCCTTCCTTGGAAGTTTTTTTTTTTTTTTTTTTTTTTTTTTTTAAATAAATAAAAAAAAAACAAAAATATAATAATAATAACACTTTTCCTAAAGTGTTTTCATAAATACATCTTAATAAATATCCTTTCTTAGGGTTGTACCATTCCAGTATAAAAAATAATGGGGTTAGGAGCTTGTAATACCATTCCAAATAACAACAAAACAAATCGTGAAATTAATCGTTATCGGATTACTTTATTACTACAACCTAATCACGGGTTTAAGGAAGCTTGACATTAAATTGTCGAGCTGAAGAAGGCGGGTTTTTAAGCATCTTCAGAGCTACCTTTGCCTTCCCGCCACGCTGCGCGTAGTTTTAAAGGAAACGGTTACGGTTAACGTAACGGTTACCAAAAAGAAAATAAAGTCTTTTGTTTTTCAATATATTAAAAAAGCCAAAAATAATTCCCAACCAAAAATACAAAAAGATTTTTGCTTTTCATTTTTTTTTTGTTTTCTTTTCGGTGTATGAACACCCGCTCATCTTCTCAAAATCTTATTTCTCCATTATCAAATCCCGAAAGGGTAATTCGACACACACACCGTATTCATTTCCCAAACGTTGAGGAAATGAACGACAATCAAGCTCCTCCGGTGGAGCCTAATCAAGGAGCACAACCGGGCCCCGACCTCCGTCCGATGGAGGAACAACTTCAAACACCATTTAATGGTGTGCGAAGGGCCATTGTGATTCCCGACATACTTGCTAATCAATTTGAAATCAATCACGGGTTATTGAACCTCATCACGAGTATCTCTTACCACGGGTTCGAGAGTGAAGATCCTCATATTCACATCAGGAACTTCACGGATATAGTTGAGACCATTAAGCTTAACCAAGTATCATATGATGCGATCAAGATGAAGTTATTTCCTTTCTCCCTTAAGGGAGCGGCTCGAACTTGGCTTGAGAAGGAACCCCCGAACTCGATTTATACTTGGGGTGACCTAGCTTCAAAGTTCGTGAACCATTTCTATCCTCCTTCTAAGATTTCTAATCTCCGCGCTCAAATCTTACGTTTCCAACAAGCCTTTGATGAATCGTTCAGCGAGGCTTGGGATCGGTTTAAGGAGTTGTTGGAGAAATGTCCGAACCACGGTTTTTCGGAGCTTCATCAAATCGATACCTTTTATAATGGTTTGAGTCTTGCCGATCAAGATTCACTCAATTCGGCGGCCGGTGGAAATTTATTGGCTCGTAATACTCAAGAGGCGTTTGGAATAATTGAAAACAAAGCCCGTGTGAGAAATTCAAGGAGCAAGCTTCAAACGTCTAGTGCTAGTAGTAAGAACAATGAAGAAGTTATGAATGCTCTCGCCGCACTTAATAAGAGATTCGATTCATTTGTTATTGAGAAAACACCCAACCAAGTCAATGTTATTAACCATGGTTGTGAGATATGTGGTGGTCCTCATTCTTATTTCGAGTGTCCGGCCACCGGGGCTTATGGACACGAGAATGTGTATGCTACTAATTCGGGTGGTAATGGTTACCAACCCCAAGGAGACCGTAATCTCCTTAGCTACCGTTCAAACAATTCACTTGGACCACCACCGGGATTCAATAATCAAAGTCAAAATCAAGGTCAAAACCGTAATCAAGTTAACAATAATCAAAATCGTGCAAATAATGGTTTTCAAAACAATGGTTTTAATCAAAATCAAAACCGGGGTTTTCAAGGAAATCAAAATCAAGGGAATTTTTATGGGAATTTCAATGCTAATCAAGGAAATATGAATCAAAATCAAGGAAATTTTCATAATCAAGGTTTCAATAACAACAACCGAGGGCAAAATTTTAATCAAAATCAAAATGTTGTTCCAAATCCGCCACCCTCGGATGAGATTCTTCGACAATTAATGCTTCAAAATCAAAATTTGATGAGAACTCAAGAGTTGTTAACTAAGGAAATGAGTGAGATTAAGAAACGTTTAAATGATCAACCCTCGGGTTCGGGTACTACTTCTCTTCCCAGCAACACGATCGCAAACCCGAGGGGAGACGTTAAAGCGATCACAACACGTAGTGGTGTTTGTTATGATGGACCTACGGCTCCGACTACCTCTTCTTCTCTTCCTCCCAAGGTAGTCGCCCGTGAAACCGAGGAGACAACGGATACGGCACTTCCTACTAATAACGGAAGGACCGAAGACATCCAACCTCCGGTTGTCCAATCGTCAAAAGGAAAAGGGAAAGTTGATTTTGAACAAGAGGTTCCAGTTAAGATAAAACTTCCGTATCCGTCGCGACTTGATGAACAAAAGCACCATGATAAGAATACGCATCAGATGGAGAAATTCTATCAAATCTTTCAAGATATGAGTTTCGAAATTAGCTTTGCGGATGCTGCTCTCTTAATGCCGAAGTTTGCATCGATGGTAAAGAATTTGTTGAGTAACAAAGATAAATTGTTTGAGATGGCAAAAACAACCCCGTTGAATGAACAATGTTCCGCGGTTCTCCTCAAAAAGCTTCCGGAAAAGCTTGGAGATCCCGGAAAGTTCCTTATTCCGTGCAATTTTCCGGGGATGGTTCAATGTTTCGCCTTGGCCGATCTTGGCGCTAGCATTAACCTAATGCCTAAGTCCGTCTGGGAAAAATTATCTCTCCCCGCTCTTACTCCGACCCGCATGACTCTCGAGCTCGCGGATCGATCAATCACTCGACCAATTGGAATCGCCGAAGATGTCTACGTTAATGTGGGAAAGTTCCATTTTCCGGCAGACTTTGTGATTGTCGAATTTGATGCCGATCCCCGAGTTCCTCTCATTCTCGGGAGAGGATTCTTAAGAACCGGGCGTGCGTTGATTGATGTTTATGATGAAGAGATTACCTTGCGAGTTGGTAATGAAGCCGTGACTTTCGATTTGGATCAAACCGCGAGATACTCCTCCAACGATAATTGCATGTCCGTCAACCGTATTGACATTATTGACGTTACTACGGAGGAGTATGCTCAAGAGATTCTCGGTTTTGCTAGTGGCAATCCCACTTTGGATTCTTCTTCTACCTCTATTGATGATTCTTCTCCGTCTACTATTTCTTCACCGATCATCTCCGACTCTTCCCCGTCCCTCACTCCGTTTGAGGGAGGTGATTTCTTTTTGGAAGAGGTCAATGCGTTTCTTGCTACCGACACATCTTCTTCACCGAAAGATGATGATTCTTATTATGATCCGGAGGGGGATATTCTCATGCTTGAACAACTTTTGAATGAAGACCCTACCCCTTTTTCCCCTCCGATGGACCTTAAAATGGCCGACGTTAAGGAAATTAAGCCGTCTATTGAAAATCCTCCGGAGCTTGAGCTCAAGGATTTACCTCCTCATCTTGAATATGCTTTCTTGGGAGATTCCGATACATTTCCCGTCATCATTTCAAAAGCTCTCAAAGATGAGGAGAAGACAAAACTCTTAGACGTGCTTAAAAAGCATAAAAGTGCCATTGCTTGGCAGATCTCCGACATAAAGGGTATTGACCCTAAATTCTGCACCCATAAGATCTTACTGGAAGATAATTTCAAACCCGCTGTTCAGCAACAGAGACGGGTTAACCCAAAAATCCATGATTTCATCAAAAAGGAAGTTATTAAACTCCTTGACGCAGGGATGATTTATCCGATCTCCGATAGCTCATGGGTTAGTCCGGTTCACTGTGTGCCTAAAAAGGGTGGAATGACTGTGATAACAAACAAAGAAAATGAGTTAATTCCCACACGTCTCGTCACTGGATGGAGAGTGTGTATTGATTACCGAAAACTCAACGATGCTACCCGTAAAGACCATTTCCCTCTACCATTTATGGACCAAATGCTTGAGCGTTTGGCGGGAAATGAGTTCTATTGTTTTCTCGATGGCTTTTCCGGGTATTTTCAAATACCAATTGATCCCCAAGATCAGGAAAAGACCACCTTCACGTGTCCTTATGGAACATTTGCCTACCGACGCATGCCTTTCGGCTTGTGCAATGCTCCGGGCACGTTTCAAAGGTGCATGATGGCCATATTCCATGATATGATCGAGACGACGATGGAGGTCTTTATGGATGACTTCTCGGTTTATGGAAATTCTTTCTCCTCGTGCCTCTCCCATTTAGAGAAAACGCTTGAACGGTGTGAAAGCACCAATCTCGTTCTAAATTGGGAGAAGTGCCATTTCATGGTTAAAGAGGGCATAGTCCTCGGCCATAAGATTTCCAAATCTGGGATTGAGGTCGATCGAGCTAAAGTCGATGTTATCGCTAAGCTACCTCATCCCACTACCGTCAAAGGAATCCGTAGTTTCCTTGGTCATGCCGGTTTCTACAGACGATTTATTCAAGACTTCTCAAAAATCGCCCGGCCTCTGACCCATCTTCTTGAAAAAGATGCCCCGTTCATCTTCTCTCCCGAATGCATCGAAGCATTCGAGGTTCTCAAAAAGAAACTGACTGAAGCTCCCATTTTAGTTGCCCCCGACTGGGACTTGCCCTTTGAGCTAATGTGTGATGCAAGCGATTATGCTATCGGTGCAGTCCTGGGGCAACGCAAGTCCAAATACTTCCAACCGATACACTATGCTAGCAAGACAATGACCAATGCTCAATCTCATTACACTACTACTGAGAAAGAGTTGTTGGCCGTTGTCTATGCTTTTGAAAAATTTAGACCGTATCTTGTCTTATCAAAAAGCATAGTGTATACGGACCATTCTGCTCTAAAGTATCTCTTAGCAAAACAAGATGCTAAACCGAGATTACTTCGGTGGATTCTTCTGCTCCAGGAATTTGACATTATCATTCGTGATAAAAAAGGAGCAGAGAATCTAGCCGCTGATCATTTGTCCAGACTGGAAAATCCTCATCAAAGTGTTCTCGAGAATAAGGAAATCACCGAGACATTTCCTCTCGAGACACTTGGGAAAATATCTTTAAAGAATGATCCAAGTACCCCATGGTTTGCTGACTACGCAAATTACCATGCGGGGAATTTTGTGGTGAAAGGGATGTCGTCCCAGCAGAAAAAGAAGTTTTTCAAAGATGTTAAACATTATTTCTGGGACGATCCCTACTTATTCCGGATATGTGCCGATCAAGTGATAAGACGGTGCGTGCATGGCCAAGAAGCCGTTGACATCCTCAACGCTTGTCATAATGGACCCACGGGGGGACATCATGGTGCCAGCTACACCGCTAAAAAAATCTTTGATTCCGGATTCTATTGGCCAACAATCTACCGCGATGCCCACGACTTGGTAAAGTCTTGTGACTCTTGCCAACGTCAAGGAAAAATCTCGCAAAAAGACGAAATGCCTCAAAATGCAATTCAAGTCTGTGAAATTTTTGACGTGTGGGGCATCGATTTCATGGGGCCATTCCCGTCTTCACGAGGGAATAAGTATATCCTCGTGGCCGTCGACTACTTGTCAAAATGGGTTGAAGCTAAAGCGCTCCCCACTAATGACGCCCGAGTGGTTGTTAAGTTCTTAAAAAATCTCTTCTCCCGGTTCGGAACTCCTCGTGCTATAATCAGTGATCGTGGTACTCACTTCTGCAATGATCAATTTGCAAAAGTTATGCTCAAGTATGGTGTAACTCACCGACTTTCTACCGCATATCACCCGCAAACAAGCGGACAAGTCGAGGTTTCGAATCGTGGATTGAAACGTATCCTTGAAAGAACCGTTGGTGAAAATCGAGCCTCGTGGGCCGACAAATTGGATGATGCTTTATGGGCTTTCCGAACCGCTTTCAAGACACCCATCGGGTGTACTCCTTACAAGCTGGTTTACGGAAAGGCCTGCCATCTACCCATCGAGCTCGAGCATAAGGCATATTGGGCCTTGAAACATGCCAATTTTGACCTTAAGACCGCGGGTGATCACCGTAAGCTTCAATTAAATGAATTAAATGAGCTTCGGGATCAAGCCTACGAAAACTCTTTGATCTACAAAGAGAAAACAAAAAGGATTCATGACTCAAAGATTAAGAACCGCGTTTTCAACGTTGGTGATCGAGTCCTCCTTTTCAATTCTCGGCTAAAGATTTTCTCGGGCAAACTCAAAACCCGCTGGTCTGGGCCATTCACCATCACTCAAGTTTTTCCATATGGAACCGTCGAGTTAGCTCAAAATGACGGTCCAAACTTTAAGGTGAATGGTCATAGGTTGAAGCACTATTTTGGAGGGGACGTACCATCCATGGTTGTCCCGGATCTCCAAACTTTCCCCATGGACAAATAAATTCGGGGTCGAGTCAAGCTCATGTGACTCGGTTAACAAAAACAAGCGCTTCGTGGGAGGCACCCCATGCTTATCCATCTATCTTCTTTCTATTTTCTTAATAAAGAGGAGGGGATCCTCTTCCATATCTTGTGTCTCGTTGTTTTTCTATGCTGTGTCCAGGAATGCCCGATGATGAAGACTCTCGTGCTCGTAGTTTCCTTCACGCTACTCGAGTTTCATCATCCGCTGCTTATCCAATATCCTAAAATCTTATCGTTTTACATCTATCTTTTGGCATAATTAATAAACGGCCTTAGATTTTTGTAGGGATACCCGTACCTTTAAGACATTGAGGACAATGTCTCGTTTTAGTCTGGGGGGGTAATCTTTCGATTTGATTTTTGCCTTGCACATTTTTGCCATTTTCTCATGCAACCCCGTTTTTCCTCCAAAATTGAAAAAAAAAATTTAAAAATTTGTGCAAAAATATAATAAGTTTTGACATTTTTGTTGACTTTCCGCTGGGTAGAGTAGGAATAAAATTTTGACTTGACCGGGCGTGTTGAGCCCTAGCTTGTTCCCTTAACCAATGATGATCATAAAAGCTTGTGCTAGTCTTGTACACAAGGAGCTGCTCTTTTGCGTGTTCCCGTACTTGACTTTATACATGCATGGCTTTAAAGCTTTCGCTAGTCTTTTACATAAGGAGCTAGAAAACGCGAATTCTTTTCAAGAATTTGCAAGTTTCTGTAACTGACTTTATATATGCGTGGCTGATTATCGGCTAAGTATTCGCGAATTTCATTATTTGAGATTTTTAAATGTGCGAAGAGCGAGAAATGATAGAATTTATTTAGAAGTTAGATGCCAAACGTGGAGTAGTTGGTTCTCTTTAGAGCTCGTCGTAGGTACTTGTGGCCTTTTGCTCCCGTAAAATTGTTTCACCCCATATATTGTATAAATAATTAAAGATATTTAGGTTTAGAACGAAATTTAGTTCTCCATCTTCTTAAAAGAATTTTTGCTCTAAAAATTGGGTACACATCAAGGTTCCGTTTGGAGTGAATAAGTTGTAAAGTGCTCTTAGATTTCGGATTGAGATCGGACCTTGGATCCTTACTTCTAAAGGCGGTAAGGTCTTGGATTTAAACCGTGAAGGTTCGTTTTCTAAGGGTTACTATTGAATGTTTGATGTTTTGGAAACACCCGGTAATCCCGTGGTATTAAGTTATTGAGTGAAGAAAAGTTTGAGTTAAAAAAAATAAATAAATAAATAAATAATAATAATAATAATAATAAATTAATAATAATAATAATAATAATAATAATAATAATAATAATAATAATAATAATAATAATAATAATAATAATAATAATAATAATAATAATAATAATAATAATAATGTATGTTGAGATGTATGGATTTTGTGCTTAATATGATAGACAAGTTGATGGCACGTGAGGTGCATGTGAATGACCCTAGATCGGGCACATGAGGTGCACGTGATGTTTCTCCACAACTTATGTCTACATGTTTGTATGAGTTCTTTAGTCTTGGACGTATGTAATAACCTTGTTTTGGACCTCATTTTTAAGGCAAACTTTCTTGCAAGAAGATGGGAAACTACTTAGCGTTTTAAACTTGATATTTTTATCGGAATAATAATTATAAAAACGAGAAGATTATGAAGAAATTCATTTCTCTCACAAAAATAAAATAAGTAGAAACAAAAATAAGAAAATGGGAGCGAGAGGTTCTTACACAAGTAACTTCCATGAGTAGTGTTGGCATCTAATTTCTAAGTAGGTTGTGATCTCGTTTATAAGCTTAGTTTGGGAGCATGTGAAAAATCAAGGACGATGAATTTTATCCTTATGGTCACTCCTCTATGAGTCGTGTTTCTACTCTATGACCCTAAAAATTATCGTTAGATAATGATTGTCAACAAAACCGTCACATGAATAATGAGAAAAATATAAAAATACAAAAATAGAATAAAAAGGAAAATCGGGGAGTTCTTATAACATTGCATGAGGACATTGCAATCGCTTAGTCTGGGGGAATTTTGGTATGTGCTTAAACACATACCATTTCTAGACCAAAACCGGACCCAAAAAGACCAAAAACCCGTCCAAAATGCCAAATATATTGTGTTTTTGTGTTTTTACATATGCAGGCACGGATATCGAAGAAAAGGACAAAAACAAGCAAAGACCGGGAAACCGAGCACGAGATATGGAAGTTTTATTTTTAGCCGGAACCGGGAAAGAAGAAATGGTCATAAAGTCAACCCGGGTCCTCCCACTATCAAAGTTTGTCAACTCCTACCCTTAGATCATTTTTTAAAATATGGCAGAAAAGGTCCCTCAGGAAATCAAAAGTTGCAACTTTGGTCCTTTAATTTACCCAAACTTAACACTAACCTAAAACCATTTAAACTAAAACCAGATTTTAAACAATCCTTAACCCAACCCCTATATCTAACACATACCAGCCCAACCACTAAGACTAAATCCAAGCCCACTTGTTTAAACCTTAACCCCGATCCAAGAAGCAAAACCCGGTCCATCCTATTTAATCCCATACGCCCGACCCATCAATCCTTAACCCGGTCTTCCCTCGGTCAAAAGAAATAAAATAAAAAATAAACACACCCTACCTCTCTCACACTCTCAAACCCGCTCCAAAGATTCACCCCCAATTCCATTTTTACTATTCACCAAACCCTAGATTTACCGTACATGTTTTTACGGCAATTAAGGGCAAAAGGGGCAATGATTGGCTATTCTAGAAGACCCTGACGATAAGAATGACACGCGGAAGCTGTTGATTGGACCGAACACGCGTAATCTTTGATCGTACGGTTAGAAATGGAGGATTGAAGAGCAAGGTGATCTAAGGGTGATGATAGCTGTGGATACACGAGGATTGCCAGCGTGGACTCTCCAGAAGAATCGGCCGAGTACTATAAATAGAGAAGGATTTCTCCTCATTTGGGGGTTAGCTAGTTAGTGGTTAGTTTATTAGGAGTAGGTTAGAACTTAGGGTAGCAGTAAGGAGTAGTTTATCATAATTGTAGCTGAGCTTATTAAATTTCTGTTTTTAAAGCCTTGTACTCAATTTAAAGTTTCTTAATAAAATTAAGTGTTTCATTGAAATTTCTTGTCATCTAATTTTCAATGCTCTTTAATGTTTCAAATCTGTTTAAGCTCTCATTTACTGTCTCATATGCTCATTCAAACTAAATAATAGCTTGTGGTGGGTATTTGTTAGCTCATTTCTGCCTAATTTGTTCATGTGATCCTGGTCAACTATAGTCAACGCCAAGTTCCTACGATGATTCTGGGTTTAGTTCTTGTTCAATTGATGGTTCCTGGTGATTGTAATTGGGCCTATCTAAGGATAAGCTTTGGATCAAATGTTACCCTATTTCAGTTAGGGTGGTGATTTGTAAGTTCTCCTTTTACTTTTAACATAATCTGCTCAATTCTGCTTAGTAGTGTAATTTGGTTGATTGTTATTTCTGATTTTCTGTTTGATTTGTCTGCTTTTATGTTCATCTATAATAGTTTAGATAACTGCTTTTACTTATCTCATATCTTTGTTGATATTCTGTTGCATTCTGCCTAATTAAGCTTGATCTGCAATTTTGAGTAGTAGTTGTTCATTGCTGGATGTAGTGGTTGAATTAGGTTCTTCTAGCGTTATTATATTTGTTTAGATCACTGTTGCATTGATTATTTGTTTCTATCTGATTTTGCTAGTATGTTCTGTCTCAATAGGGATGTTTGGATCTGTTTGTTTAATGCTGCTGTAATTTGTTGCTATTTTGGACCTGAGTTGGGATAATCTGGTAGTTAAGTAGTGTAGGCTTGTTAGTTAATCAATTAAATAGCTTAATTACATTTAGTTTAATAGATCAGGATAGCTGAATCTCACTTTAGTCAACCTTAGATAGCGTTTTATTCGTCAAACTTGTGTTTAAATCTGTTGCATATTGTTCTTGGTCTGCTGTTTTCATAAATCAATTTGATAGATCATAAGTGTTTTATATTGTGTGATTTTGTGTTTCTAAGTAAGTTAGCCTAGGATAGTTTGAGTATTTTTCATTTCAAGCAATAGCGATAACATCTGGTACTTCGAAATTGCGTTCGAAATCTGTTGCTAGCCGTTTGTTTTAAGTCTGCTGCATTGTTCATGCTTTGTGCATCTGTTTTTGCTTCGATTTAAGCTAGCAAACAAGTGTTTATGATAGGGCTTTTTGAGTTTTTAGATTCTATGGTTGATCAGCTTTCCAAAACAGTTTTCATTTTCTAAATTGGTTAAGTTTTGAGCGATTTACAAGCGATTGAAAAGTGCTAGTCGAAACTGCTTTCTGTGTAAACTGAGTGTTCTTAAGTTTCCTGAGTTGTCACATTTGGTCCCTAGTCTTTATGCTTAAGTTTAAATCGTGTCTGGATAGTTCTTAGTTGATAATCATTTTGATAAATAGCAATTTAGTCCCTGTCTTTTTATAAAAACAATTTGAGTTTTAAACAAGTTTTAGAATTTATAGTTTCGGTCCTCGTCTTTGTTTCAAAACTTTTTAGATTTAAATAAAGTTTCCAAAAGTACGTTTTCAGTCCTTTTAGTTTTTATAAATTCTTTCTTTATTTTCTTTTATTAAAATTTAGTTTTAAGAAATTACATTTTAAGTCCCTTGAGTTTTTAGCTTTGCATTTTAGCTTTATTTTTTCACTATTAGTTTTATAAATTTCGGGATTAGCCCGGGATTTGCATTTATTTGATTTATTTTTGTGTGCATTTATTTTAATAGCGTAAATAGTTGATTTTAATTTTTCATATTTTAGTGTAATCAATTCTAAAAAAAACATAATCTTTCACGTCACTTATTCACTTCACATTTTCACGACTCTGATTCGACAAATTCGCCGTCAAACCTTCGTTGGGAGAACGACCCGGGGGAATTGTATTCGTTACAATTTCTTTGGATTAAAAAATAAAAATAAATAAATATACAACATCAATAAAATGTATTACAAGGTTTCACTAGTATAGTGGTAAGTATTCCCGCCTGTCACGCGGGTGACCCGGGTTCGATCCCCGGCAGCGGCGCCATTTTATTGATGTTGTATATTTATTTATTTTTATTTTTTAATCCAAAGAAATTGTAACGAATACAATTCCCCCGGGTCGTTCTCCCAACGAAGGTTTGACGGCGAATTTGTCGAATCAGAGTCGTGAAAATGTGAAGTGAATAAGTGACGTGAAAGATTATGTTTTTTTTTAGAATTGATTACACTAAAATATGAAAAATTAAAATCAACTATTTACGCTATTAAAATAAATGCACACAAAAATAAATCAAATAAATGCAAATCCCGGGCTAATCCCGAGATTTATAAAACTAATAGTGAAATTATAAAGCTAAAATGCAAAGATAAAAACTCAAGGGACTGAAAATGTAATTTATCAAAACTAATTTTATAAAAGAAAATTAAGAAAATATTTATAAAAACTAAAGGGACTGAGATTGTAAATTCGGAAAATTGTTTAAAACTAAAAATGTTTTGAAACAAAGACGGGGACTAAATTGTAATTTTCTGAAACTAGTTTAATACACAAAACATTTTTAAACAAAGACAAGGGCTGAACTAGTTAAAACCAAAACTCAAGGACTGAATTGAAAGAACTTAAAAACTAAAAACGTTTTACACTAAAAAAACACACCCAGGTTCGAATCCTGGTAACTACAAATCATCCAAACTATTTTTTTTTTTTTTTTTTCTCTTTCAAAATTCAATTAATAACTAACAAAACTAATTTTTAGAAAAGAAAAGAGCTTAAAAGAAACTAGAATAAGCTGGAAAAACAGCTTGACCACAAGTCAGATTAGTATTTATACACTCTATTAAGAACAGTCCAATTAGGCTCAAAAAGGGACTCAAATAAGCTACCAAATAAACGAATAAAAGCAATCCAAAAGCAGATTCTTAGAGACAGCTGGCTAATCTAACTTTTGCCCCAATAATCTTTCACTTAACTCAACTAAATTGCTAGAAATCAACTTGTGAACTTGTCTCAAAACTGAAAAGCATAGCATACTTATAGCAGTCAGCCACCTTTAAGCTTAATTTGCCACAGACTAAGCCAGAAGCTCAGGACTCAGGAAAACTCTTAAACAATCTCAATTATGCTCAGCTACAGATTACTCAAACCACAAATATCTCATCTGCTATAATTCAACCTCTAAAAACAGCTTATATCCTTAACTCTAAACCTATCTTAATCTTGTTCTAAACCTCTAAGACTAAATCATTACTCAACTGATTGAAAGTAAAAACAACAAAAGCAACTAATTAGAAAGCAATAAGTAAGCAGAAACTAAAAAAAAACTATATCAAACAATACTCACAAACTTATCCTGCTTCAAATCATGAACTGATCTCAGAACAACAACAATAACCAGGCTATTAAGCCAATATCAAACCCAATATCCAGCTTAATCCACAATCTCATCCCACAGCTATTTCAGTTGACTTTTTTTTTTAACTTCTCTTTGACTTTTTAAGAACTTGCTGAAATTGTAACTAAACAAGCTCACATAAGCTAGTGAGCTTAAATGAGTTTGTAAACCACTAAAATAGCTTATCTGAAAGCTATATAATATATATATATATATATATATATATATATATATATATATATATATATATATATATATTTATAATAATGATCAGAATTTAACACAAATTGAAATAAACTAAAAATTGAAATCACTAATAATAAAATGAGAATTCGGATTCAAATTAACTTCAAATTTAAACTTTCATTAAAACTTAAAAATTACAATAATCAAAACAAATAAACATAAACAGAAAATTACAATTCGATTTATAAGACTAAAATTCTAAAAATACTTTGACAGCATAACGTTGCTTAAAAAAATTACATAATCTTTCACGTCACTTATTCACTTCACATTTTCACGACTCTGATTCGACAAATTCGCCGTCAAACCTTCGTTGGGAGAACGACCCGGGGGAATTGTATTCGTTACAATTTCTTTGGATTAAAAAATAAAAATAAATAAATATACAACATCAAGTTGGTTGGTAAGTTATTATGTCTTTAACTTTGTTATTGTAATAATACTTCCATACACATTTATTTAATTGATTCAGTTAATAATTCTCACCTGATATGAATACACAGATGTTATTGGAACAATTGTATCCATTTCAGACCCAATCCCTTTTAACAAATTTGGTGTTGACAAGAAAAGGAGAACTGTTGTACTTGAAGATGTCGAGTAAGTTTTTGACTGATCAAACTATCCATTTGGTGATATGCAATCTTTTATTTTAATGATGCCTTCTTTTAACAGTGGTGGAAGGTTGGAGTGTTGCTTCTTTGATGCTTGGGCTGAGAAGTTTGATAAGTTGTCTGAAATGAGTGAAAAAGTTGGGCATGTTGTGTTGATTCTCCAACTGGCTAAAGTGACATACTACAATGGTAATATTAAATTTTGTACATTTTACATTTATATTCATATTCATTTTTAGTAAATGTATTTTATCAAATCCATATTGCAGACAAACCGTCTGTCAGCAATGCTCTTTGGTCTACAAAGATTTACATCAATGAGGATCTCCCTGAAATTGCAGCCTTTAAACAGAGGTAACACAATATCAAAATATTTAAAAAACATATATGTATAAAAAAAGCATCCTCAAATACCTTCTTCATACAGAATTTTATGGGTATGAAAACATTGATGGATACGATCCAAAAAATAATACAATTACCCTGTTTTCACCTGCTAAAAATTTTTTGACTCCGGAAGATTTTTTTGAACGAGCTGTGAAGAAGTCCGTGGGAAGTATACGTGACACTGAGCACGTAAGTTAATACTATACTGACTATTTAAATTATTGATTATTGAGATTTTATGTTATATAATTTACGTGATGGTATTCTGCATATAATTGTCTTTGGCAGGCATGTTTCATTATTGTGTATGCTAAGATACACAAAATTCATCATGAACACGGATGGGCATACCTTGCGTGTAAAAGGTGTGGAAGTGCAGCTAAAGAAGTTGCCAATCAGAATGGTTCATCGAGTAGTTCTAAGTCAAAGAAACAACAAGTTTGGCATTGCAAGAAATGCAAAGAAATAACTGTTGTTGGAATGAAGTATGTCAAAAATTTATTATTCTTGAATTAATGCAGCTTAAACTTTTCTCTAAAATTATTCTATAACAAATACTTATTAATATGTTGTTTCATTCTATGCCATATAGGTTTAAAGTAATAGTTCGTGTGATAGATGACTCTGGCTCAGCTTCTCTTTTGTTGTTCGATGACATGGTATATAAATTGTGTGACGTACAATGTCACACATTGATCAAGCAGTATGGACCAGATCATGAGGATTATTTCCCATCAGAGCTAAATGTAATGGTGGGCAAAAAATTGTTGTTTCGATTTGAATATACTGATTTCAATATGAACAACAACAACCATGTCTATCAAGTCAAAATGATGTCTACAGAGACATCCATGATTGAAATGTTTGAGAAGGATTTCATCATCAAGGTTTTTTTTATTCCTAATTAATATTCACTATTTTTATTATGTTATTATGTTATGAGTACACAATTACATATACCATTGACACACATATTACACACCTTTAACAGGACACTGCTGATCAATTGGAAACTCCTGAAGTTACGCCTGCCAACTCAACCAAATTTGCTGCTGTGGAGACTGTCCCTTTCAACATTGAAGAAAGTCCAAACAATGGCAAAGGTGATTTAGGGAATGGTGAAAAGGGCAAGCGTACCATCATTGATTTGGACCAGTACGAACAAGTGGATCTTGAACCGTCCAAGAGGGGAAAGAATGATTTGGTTCAAGTCAAGATAGAGCCTAAGGAGTGATTTACCTTCTTCATATATCATCTTCAATGTTTTTTTACCTTTTTTTATGTTTGGAGTCTTTAGCATTCTGCTGTTTAGACGTTATGTCATGGTTCAATAAGTTTGCATTTGGATAAATGTGCATCTTTATGCACTTAATTTGTTTTTATATCATGGAGATGATATATGTTTGATTTTAATTTCAATTTGAATTGTTTATGCTTGGATTGTTTATTCAGTTTGAAAAGCTGTATCTTTACCCATTTTTTAGCATTTGTTGTTTACTACTATTATAGTTTACATATATAAGGTGTGTAAGTTACTATTAAAAAATACATGTGTATAAGTTACTATTTCCATTTATAAGCTGTGGATTTCGGACCTATTATAGTGTACATATACGAAATACTAAACATCTTAAAAAGTAGTTTTGACCCATTGAAATATAACACCAAATCAAACATACATTTCAAAATATATCAATTGTCATATCCTTTCCTTAAAAATAGTTATTTAAAATATATGTGTATGTTATCCTTTACTTAAAAACAGTAAATTCAAAAAATTATCAAATCATATCACATATTTATTTAAAATATATTGATGGTTATATCCTTCCCTAATTTAAGAACAAAAGCCAACTATATAAATTCAATACTTAATCACAACCATCATAAACCAAAATCATCTATTATCAAAATGTCCAGCACAAATTCACCAAATGCAAGCAATGAAGAAGACACTAATAAATCATTCGACCCTCCTGTTATTGTCACAAAAAATGTACCAGTCATCAACATATCAGATGACGATGACGATGTGGTATCCGTTGTATAGTATAATATATTTTCGAAATCCTATACATTTATGTTTATAATTTTATTTTTTGTGTTTGCATCTTAGCCAGTTCCCGTCACCAAGAAAAGACAAAGATTACTAAAGAATGGAAACTTTATAAACAAGCATGTTCTTGGCAGTGTGAATTCATAACATGATTTGGAAGAAGATGCACATGATTTACACGAGGTATGAACATATGCTAATTACCATTTAACCTTTTTAACATTGTGTATATTAATTACACTAAATGAATATACTACTAAATGAATGAATCATGTATAAACATTATGTTAGTAAACTGATTATGATACACCTATGCAGATAAAGCAAAATACCAAGGATACACAAACTTCAATTAAAAAGAAACGTTTGTTCAAAGTTATTGATGAATCTTCTGATTACGACAAAGATAAAGCCAAAGAAAATTTTAAAGATTTTGTCAATTTAGTTGATTTTAAAGCCAAAGAAGTAGGCCAACATGATCAGAAGGGAAATGTTCAATCTCATGGTTATGTGCACCATTTGGATGACTTTAGTGAGGATGAACATTTACTTGATAAACAACACACTTCATTGTCAAAAGGTAACAAGTATGCTCTAATTGATGAACAAAATGATGAAGATATTCATAACAATCATGACACAAGTGACGATGGTGTGTGGATTAACATCAATGATCTCCCGATGGCTTCTAATGCTTTAGTTAATCATAACAAGTACATTGATGATGAAGCCGAAGAAGATTTACAAAATTCTCACATATATAGCGACTGATCTGTATCCGACGGAGATGATGAAGATAGTTTTATTGATGATGAGTCTTTGGGATATGATACTACCGATGATGATGACACCGATGATGATTTTTGATAGTTGCGTTTGTGTTTTATGTTTGTTGATGTTTTCCTTAATAATAAGTTGTGTTTGAATAATATATTCTTTTTTATTATTAACTTTCAATTTTTAAATACTACTCATTTTGACGTTAATTAAAATGTACACATTGTGAAAAGTAGCATGGTAATAGTAGTAACATGATCAACCATGTTAATGGAGATCTTTGGCTTCAAGAAAAGAATTCAAATAATCAAATATCTCCATCCAATGTTGTTTGTTCAAGTTCTATGAATTCCAAAATGCATGATCAAGATTTTTTAGTAACATGGTAAACAATTTGTTTTATCGTTTCATATTTTATATTCATCCTCATTCTTCAAGATGTTAACGATAATACTGCCCACTACTGGAAAACAAAATGACGTTTACAACTACTTAATTATTAAACCTTAAAGGAGTTCATTTTAACAAAAGTATTGTTTAAGATAAATCCGATTACCATAACTTACAATCCACAACAAACCAACATCCAAACATAACATAGTCAAACATTAGTCATTACCATACGAACATAATAATATTGAAACATTAGTGATTACCATGATAACCGTCAAGCTTAAACTACAAACATGTTGGCCGAGACACGTTTAACAGAGGTGAAACACCGGAATTGGCTCCTCATCAAATCCTTCCAAATCGTTCAGGAGATACATGTATTTGAACCGTATCATCTTATCATAGTCAAACCTACATTGATGTGCAAACTCCCTCCATTCGCCAAAGACGTTTATATGATTAGTCCGACTTGGTTCCTCCTTGTGATACTCCATTTTCACATTCATGGTGAATTCAATATTTTGGTGTTTCATCAACACATGTCTATACATGTGCAATGGATGGTGCTCCAAAAAATCTGCCGGTATTGTCTGCAATATTTAAAGAGTAACATATAACCCTAACTATGTATCTAAAGATAGTAATCTTAAAAGTAAATATATAAACGAATGATCTTTACCAGACGTTTCATAACCACAATATATGAATATCTCTTATAGAACGCATCTTCAGCTTCACCAAAATGGTCTCGATGAACCGGCCAGCGACAGATGTGATGCATTCGGTCATCATCTAAAAATTCATTTATTAAGTTTACTAACCTTTTATTATTGTCAGTATAAAAAAATTAATAATATAAGAATATAAAATAATATCCTCTAATAAACAACATTGTAAGTATATTGGCACAACAAATACCTTTTTATAAACAAATTTATTCTATCCAACGTTAACATATTACCCTAACTAAGACTTTGTTGTCCAACGTTAACATATGTTTCAAAATTTACCCTTTATTCCAAACATTCCTTATACATTACCTAATATGAATCTACCCATGACAGTATGTAAAAAGCACTACCAAATTCCATTTCTTTAATATCCGCAAACATACCGTTATATATGTTAGCGTGTGTGATAATTATGACAAGTAAATAGATATTGCACCTTTGTCCTCCAGAGGAATCTGTGGTTGTATTGGTGATAGTTGGGTTGCACCAAAGAAATGAGCATCAGTATAATTACTTCCATCACCATTATAAGCCATCATCCAAATCTCATTGTTCTGCACCTTGGTGAACACCAATGTCATTCCAGCATCCAAACGCAAGGTTTTTTTAATGATATTCCAAGTTTGATGGAACAGTTCATATTCACCTCCAACGTTTACCGCTCCATCATTAACAAGATTCACCGGAACTGTAAACCTGTGCCCTTCCACGTTAATCCTTATATTTCCGGTTTCACCTAACCTAGGTAAGAAAGAAGCTGGAATTCTCTGTAAATTAAGTTCAATTTAATGTTATTTATAACTAAGACATTAAGATACTAATAAAGTCAAAACAATTATAACTGAACTAAAATATAATACCTGACCCCTGTTGGCTGCAGCCCAGACACGACTTTGAAACCGAGAATAACGTCCCTCGATTCCATTGTATCCTCCGAATTCAATACCACCACTATCATATCCTGTTACATAGAAGGTATCATCCCCTTCCTGGATGAAATGCATTAACCTAACACCCGGATTGATATTCTCCACAGCGAATTCTGTCCATTTGTAACCCTTTAGTGCAATAGGTCTATGGTATGGTGTCACTAATCTTATGTACCTCTGGTCCAGCCTCACAACCCTTCGCGGGTTGGTAAGAAGTCAGTCTTGTTTGGTAAGATGGAATTTGACAAAGAAAAGAGAGTGCTCGCCCCGGCCAACAAAGACCGTAATTACATAGATAACTGATCCTCCTGGTGTTTATCAAGTAAACATGTTTCTTCCCGTTGTATCCGTCCTCCGAAAATGCAAGTGGCAGATCCTGAAACATTTTCCTATACGTATTTTGTCATCCTAAATTTATTATGGCTGTTATTTGGCATATTAAATATTTTTTCCTTACCTGTGATTTCGGATAGGTTCTGCGGTTCACCCAACAAATGAATTCCAATGGCATTTTCCTATAATAACAATGATTGTTAAAATACCAAATATCATGTTACAAGTTGCTAGCCATAAACTACATAACACTTTTTTCCTACTGAATATAGCAAAATAATCAATCTCTAAGCATTCATTTCCTATAGCAACGACTTAATCATTAAGACAATCTTATGGTCATATATGTGTTTTTGGCATTCATACAAAAAATATCTCATAAAAATCACATCATAAGTACATAATGGAATCCTTAAAGATTAAACATTAAAATCGCAACATTAGTACTAATTTAGACCTAATATGTTTATACATTACTCTTGAGATATAACAGTTTTTATAAACTATAGTCAAATCTGAGTACAAATCAAAACACCACATAAAATTTTCAAAATGTTTTTCTATCTACATTATCAAAATCACAACAATCACTATCAATATCAACAGTAACTATACCACAATAATAAACATGCAGGTAATCACATCTCTATTATCAACTAAAGCATATGTTTATTTTAATCCTTAAACCAGAAACCTAAGCTTCATTCTCATTATAATCAAAAACTATACTTAAAAAATGTCGATTAGTACAAAACATGCATACAACAATTGAAAACCACTTACGATTGTGGTTTTTAGATCATTAGCAAGATTACAGTTACATAGATTTATACTTGGTTTAGTTATAAAAAAATTTTGTTGACTAACCTTTGATGTTCTTGGTGATTTGATAGGCAAGTTGAAGTATGTGCCGTAATGATGGTTTGTAGGTGTTATAGTCTATAATATATTTATTTGCATGTAAATCCTATCTGTGTAGTTACATCAAATCCGCCACCTGTATCAACAAGTTGGGCTACATCGCTGACTAAAAAAAATTGGGCCTATGTCAATCTAAACGTTAATTAAAATGGTAATGTAATATACATGGGTCTCATTTAATTATTTGACCCAATCCAATAGCTAAATTTAAGGTAACAAAATTATTGCTCCGCTGAATGTTTTGTTTAAAACAAATCATCCATCAATCGTATTAGGTTTTTTAAGATCATTCTTAACTATAATCTTTCATCATCAGTACATGTGGTTATAGATGAACAACAAAAGGAAAAAACAATCTTTAAATTCCAATACTAAAGAGGATCATGGTAATAATAATAACATGATCAAGCATGTTAATGGAGATATTTGGCTTCAAGAAAAGAATTCAAATAATCTAATATCTCCATCCAAAGTTGTTTGTTCAAGTTCTATGAATTCCAAAATTCATGATCAAGATTTGCTATCTCATGGTAAACAATTTGTTTTCAACGTTACATATTTTATATTCATCCTCATTCTTCAAGATGTTATGTAACATGTAGATAAATGAAAGTGTGATTTATTAACTTATTCAATCATAATATATGCAGATTTTCATGACACAAGAAACAAAATAAAGTCTTCTAACATAGATAAACCATTAAACCATAATGTGCTATCTTTCAATGATTTGCCATTTGTGGAATTGAAACATTCGGCCAAACGTAAACATGTTTCCTATCAAACACCAACTGCCAAAACTACAAGTATTGAACAATGTCAATTAACAGGTAATGCCACATCATTTTAAGTTATGAACGGTACTAATTACTATTACTATATTTGCATTTCCCTTTTTAATCTAAATAGTTTATAGCAAATACGAGGACGGAAGGTGTTCATGGATGTAACAATAATGTCATGAATTATCATCCTCAAACTACAACCCATCCACAAAGATATCCTCTCTCCGATATCACTTCAAGTAAGAATTCTTAATAAGTTTTTTTGTACTACGTTATATTTACTATGCAAACTTATTTTTTAAGCTTTATTAAGTATATGTTTGTTAATTAGGTACATTGTCACCAACAATCAATCATTAAACAACTCATCTTATGTTAACAATATTTTCACTAAAAAACAACATGACATTGTTGTATCAAGTAATAAAGATTTAGCTACACAAGCCACTGTTGTTAGTCCAAATCTTAATTATCAGCCCATCTCTATACCTAGAACATATGCCTCTCCATTTAACCAAAAAAAATCTGTTGATACTGTAACAAAAAAATTCCAAGTAGTAACACCTACAAGTTCTTTTCAACCTAATGCTACGATCATTCCAACTGTTGGATCAAAAGCTGTAACGTTGGCACCACCAAAAAGGAAGCCAGGACGCCCACGTAAGATTCATGCTGATACAGCGGCACTGGCTAATAAAAGTATTGGAGTTTTTCAAAACAAGGAAAATCATTCAATAAGTAATAGACATGTAGCGACGACTACAGATGTTGTTACCCCTATACCAGGGGGCAATATACAAAGATTTCCATTATCGCCCATTACATCAGGTAAAATTTCACAGTTATTATTTATTTGTTCATTTTGTTATCTTTTATTAAACCATGTAATTTCAATATAAATTAATTTCATAATGTGGTTGTAGGTTCAGTCTCATTGCCAAACCAAACATTACTCAACTCATGTTATGGGAACAATTTTGCAACTCAGAGGCCTATTGTTTCTCAGAATGCAACATGTAAAAATATTGCTCCACCTTTAAGGCGACTTGGACGCCCCTATAACAATCCTGTAACAGTTGGCAGTACATCAATTAATGCCAATTTGTATCCATCACAGCCTATTACAGAAAACCCACGTAAAGCAGTTGGAAGGCCCCGGAAAAGACCTCAACAAAATGGTATCTTTTTTGTCATGCATTCATTATTAGTTTAATTTTTATTTAAATTTATTTTACCGTAAAATGGCAATGTTATCCATGTGAAAATATTTAATAAAATGTTTTTATAGTAGGTGATCAATCAATACCAACAAATAATACCTTTCAATCTTCATGTGAAACTCCAATTAACCGTACCCCTTCGTTTGATCCAAATATTGGCTCCTGCATTACAAAAGGTAATTGCTTATATCTTACAATCAATTGTTTCTCAATAATGTATATATGTATACATATGTATTCCCTATAAGTTAACACCGACATACAATATTTATTATGTTACATTTAATAGATATTGACACACGCCGTACCATACCCCTACATGTTCCAAACACCCCTTTCAGCATTGGTGTTGGATCATCATCTTCTATTTTTTCAAACTCCGGATGTTACAAATGGAAAACAACAGATTCACCACACTTATACAAGTACGTTTTTTTTTTTTTTTTTTTTTTTTTTTTTTTTTTTTTTTAATTTTATTTTTGAGAAAATTATGAATTGCTAAATACCAACATACGTATATCTTATTCACATATTTAGTCTGCATTATTCATTACAGGTAAAACTTCAACGACTAATAATAGAACAAGATTAAAAAACAGGACCCCGATACAATTTGACATTGGTAAGATATACTACTATACTTGGTTTTTATTAACTACATTTAGTCATGAGTGTATAACTAACCTTAGGGGCATTTACATGTAGTCCTTCAAGTATACCATCAAGTAGTGTTACGGATCCTACTGTTGAATCATCATCTAAAGTTAGCACAAGAAAAAAAGGCAAGTCAATTGCAAGTATTACTCCATTTGAATTGTCAGACCAAGATACTGAAGATGAATATGGATATACGGATCGTATATCAGGCATTTCTAAAGGTGCATCTCATATTCAATATTAATACAAAATTTTCCTTATTGTGTATGTTTTTTAGCACTTCATTAAAATACATTCATTAAATTTTCAATAGAGTATTTTGACCACGGTGATCCGACTGAACAATGCGACAAATGTGGTGCGTTGTTGTGGCTTGCTGAAAGTAAAAGGGGAGCTACAAATGCAGGTAACGACGATGGATATTCTATTTGTTGTGGTCGAGGTAAAGTTAAACTACCAGTGGCATTGAGGAATCCTCCAAGTTTGTTAACTCGACTTTTAAAATCAGAACACCCTAACAGCAACACTTTTTTGGAAAACATACGACGTTATAATTCGATGTTTGCTTTTACATGGATGTCTGGTAAACAAGATATCACGGTTAATACTGGACGCGGTCCATATTGTTTTAGAATACAAGGGGAAAACAACCACGTAATGGGGGATTTGTTACCAAAAAAAAGGCGAACAACCTAAGTTTGGACAGCTTTACATATATGATCCAGCAAACGAGGTTCAAAACCGCATCAATGTTGTTAGGTTAGTATTTTTGTTCATATAATTTAAAACTTATATTTTCATATTCTCATTATGCATATTCTAATTATTACACTTATCTTTTGTTTTTGTTCAAGCCATAATGCATCTTCGTCAACAACAAAAACCATAGACCCGCAACTCACAAAAGACATTAAAAACATGCTGGATCTTAACAACCCTTTGGTTCAGAAGTATAGGTATGCTGGACGAAAAATGGCGGAAGGTGAATCAAATGTCAGGATCAGGCTTATAGGTAGACGTCCACATGATGGTAGGCAATACGACCTACCAACTTCAAATGAAGTTGCAGCCCTCATTGTTGGTGATTTTGATTCAATGGCTAATGAAAGAGACATCATTGTCCATAAAAATAGTGGAAAGATGAAAACAATTAGCGAGCTCCACGTGTCATTCCTTCCATTACAGTATCCGTTGTTGTTCCCATACGCCGAAGATGGTTACCGTACAGACATTTACCATGATGGTATTACCGATGCTACACCAGATGCAAAAAAAAAATGTGACCATGCGTGAATGGTTTGCATATCGCATTCAAGACCGGCCAAACGTCTTTTCAACAATTTTGAATGGAAGAAGGTTATTTCAACAATTTTTGGTTGACGGTTATACTATGGTGGAGGCTGAAAGGATGCGGTACGTACGTAAACAGCAAAAGGAACTTAGGTGTGAAACGTATACAAGATTAGCACAAGCAGCGGATCAACATAACCAACCAAATAAAAAACATGGAACCAAAGTTATTTTACCGTCATCATACACCGGTAGTCCACGTTACATGTTACAAAACTATTTGGATGCTATGGCAATGTGCAAGTTCTATGGATATCCTGATTTGTTTATTATATTTACATGTAATCCGAAGTGGCCTGAAATTACAAGGTTTCTCAAAGAAAGGGGTTTGAAATCTGAAGATCGACCAAACGCTACAACAAGGGTATTTAAAATGAAGCTTGATCAATTGTTAAAAGATATAAAAGAGAAAAAAATATTTGGACGAGTTCGAGCAGGTAAATTCCTTTCTCTCTTAACATCCATCAAACACTTCTATTAATAATTAATGAAATACTTTGTCTATTTTTCATTAACCAGTAAATGTGTCTTAATATTTTGACAGAAGTATATACGATAGAATTTCAGAAGCGTGGTTTACCTCATTGTCATCTTTGTGTATGGTTGGAATCAGCTGATAAGCTGAGATTACCGGCTGACATAGATAGGTGCATATCCACTGAAATACCCGATAAAGATCAAGACCCGAGCTACACCAGTTGGTCAAAGAATTTATGATGCACGGTCCATGTGGTCCCGAACATAGAAACTACCCATGCATGGTTGAGAATAAGTGTTCTAAGAATTTCCCAAAGAAATTCAGTGAGTCCACTTTCATTGATGAGAGTGGATATGCCATATACAAAAGAAGTGATAATGGCAGAAGTGTTAGAAAACAAGGAGCTGATCTTGATGGTGGCTTTGTTGTCCCGTACAACCCTACTTTATTAAAAATGTACTAAGAATATATATTAATCTGTTTTCATACTTCTGCCCAAGTATGATTTTATGAATATTATTTTATGTTGTTTTTAGATATCAAGCTCACATCAACGTAGAATGGTGCAATCAGTTTGGATCGATTAAGTACCTTTTTAAGTACATAAACAAGGGTCCAGATAGAGTAACTGCGGCTGTTGAAGATGAAGAAAAGGATGAGATTAAGGATTACTATGACTGTCGCTACTTATCTTCATGTGAGGCTGCGTGGAGAATTTTCAAGTTTGATATTCATCACAGATTTCCTGCTGTTGAACGACTACCATTTCACTTGCCAAACCAACAATCTGTTGTGTTTGATCCCACTGAAAGTATCGACTTTCAACTTGAGAAGAATCCAGCAAATACTTCAAAGTTCTTAGCTTGGATGGATCTTAATAAAACAGATTCCGAAGCTCGAGAACTTTTGTACGTCGAAATTCCAAAATACTATGTTTGGAATAAAACCGATAGAATTTGGACAAAAAGAAAGCAAGGTACATATATATATCAAAAAAAAACTTTTTAACTTCATTCATGATATGTATTTTTGAATGCTATTATATATTTTCCTCATTAATGCTGGACTATAAACATTTGTTTCCTTTCCATAGGTAAAAGCATTGGACGGATACACCATGTTCCTCCTTCCTGGGGGGATCTCTTTTATTTACGTAGGCTTTTAAACCATGTGAAAGGTGCTCGAGAGTGGGAAGATTTTAGGGAATTTGACGGTGTAGTTTATCCTACATGCAAAGATGCATGCTTTGCACGTGGATTGCTTGATGACGACAAGGAGTAAATCGATGGACTTATTGAAGCAAGTCAATGGGGTATGGGAGATTACTTGCGAAATTATTTTGTAAGTTTAATATTAACTGATACTATGTCGAGGCCTGAGATTGTTTGGGAGAAGTCTTGGAAACTGTTGGCTGAAGGTGTGTTAGAGATAGAAAGGAAGAAACGAAACCATCCAGGTAATAAATCATTTTACATTTATACTAAATTTTCACCTATATCAACGTAATATATTTCCATTAAAAATGTTTATACAAAGCAATGTTTTGTTTAAAGATCTAGAGCTAAGTGATACTCAGCGATACAATATATGTTTAACATACATTGAGGAAAAGTTACTTAGCTGTGGTAAGAGCTTGAAAAATATAGTTAACATGCCGTACCCTGATTCTGAGTTTACAATGGAAGGATACAACCGGTTGATTTATGATGAATTGGACTATAAAATACTGGAACTTATTTTACAACATGAATCCCTATATAACAGTTTGACTAACGAGCAGAAAGGAATTTACAAGACTATTATTGATGCATGCAATAATAACCGTGGGGGTATGTTTTTCGTCTATGGCTATGGAGGCATTGGTAAGACCTTTTTGTACAAGAGTTTGACGGCAGCTTTAAGGTCTAAAGGTGAGATTGTTCTAAATGTGGCATCAAGTGGTATCGCGTCACTTTTGCTTGATGGTGGAAGAACAGCCCATTCTCGGTTTGCAATACCCATTAATCTTGTGGAGGATTCTATGTGTACAATTAAGGCAGATGGAGACCTTGCTGATTTGATAAGGCAAACAAAGTTAATTATTTGGGACGAAGCTCCAATGACTAATAAACTTGCCTATGAAGCTTTTGACAGAACATTGAGAGACATATCTTTAGACATAGGAGCTGATGACAAGGTCTTTGGTGGTAAAGTTGTTGTTTTTGGTGGTGATTTTCGACAAATCTTACCAGTCATTCCAAATGGATATAGGCAAGATGTTGTACACGCTTCGTTGAACATGTCATATTTATGGAAGTATTGCACTGTTTTAAAACTTACAAAAAACATGAGGCTTAGAGTCGAGTGCAATCCAAACGATGCAGCAGAAATAAATGAATTTGTGGAATGGATAATGAATATAGGCGAAGGAAAAATAGGTGGTAAAAACGACGGTCATGCGGAGGTTGAGTTCCCTGAAGAAATGTTAATACCTAACTCGGACGATCATGTTGATGCTATTATAAAGGAAACGTATGGTAATTAGGAGCAAAATTTGTGGGATCCGACATATTTCCAGGACAGAGCTATTCTTGCACCCACTCATGAACAGGTGGACAAAATTAACGAACGCATGATGTCCAAACTATATGGTAGGGAGAAGGTTTGCTATAGTTCAGATTCTGTGTCGGATATAGACGTAGATTTTAACTATGATGAGTCGATGTATACCACAGAATTTTTAAACACAATAAGAATGTCCGGCATTCCAAATCATAAGTTAGTTCTCAAGATCGGTGCTCCGATAATGTGTTTGCGCAACATAGACCAAAGAGGTGGTCTATGTAATGGTACAAGGTTACAAATTGTTAGGATGGGGATCAATAATATTGAGGCAAAGATCATGTCTGGTGGTCAATTAGGGACAGTTGTCGCTATTCCTCGCATGAATATTAGCCCGTCTGACAAGAAGATGCCTTTTCAGCTTAACAGAAGACAATTCCCGATATCTATTTGTTTTGCCATGACAATTAACAAAAGTCAAGGGCAAACATTATCCAAGGTCGGTCTTTACCTGGAACGTCCAGTCTTTTCGCACGGACAATTATATGTGGCTGTATCAAGAGTGAAAAGCAAGAAAGGTCTAAAAGTATTATGTTGTGATAAAGACGGAAACTATTGCAATTACACAACAAATGTTGTGTATAAAGAAGTACTTCACAGGCTTTAGTTTTTTATTTAACTTTCTGAATGTAGATGTGTTTAATCCTTATAAATAAGACACTTAATGTTATTTACCTTCAATCATTCTTTTTTTTTTTAAGAAATCTCAATTTGTATGACAAATTTTATGACGTTCAAGATTATGCATTCCGGCATTATATATATTTTCTATTTTATAGAATACATGTAACACATTTATATTTTTCGAATAATAAAATTTAATGCTAGCGCCCCATCGGGGCGGGCCTAAGGCTAGTTTTATAAATATATAAAAGATTATTTTGCCCGATTCACTAGGACTCGTGACAGTAAAAGAGGGAAACTTGGTGAACACGTAGGTTACGTGGGCATCAAGGTTGTAATCAAACATATAAAAAGAATAAAATCATAAAAAATGAAAGTGCCTATTGGAGCAAGGCCTAACCCTACCATCGAGAAATTTTTAGGGTAACACAGAAAATTGTATACGAGCCTCGTTTCAAGTGAGTTTTCATTCACATTTTTTTTTCTTTTCTATATCGACATGTTATGCCTACTTATTGATATAATTAACTATGTGCTAATATGTTTAGATTAATGTTTTGTGATGTTATCTGCACATAAATTGTATGCAAACATGTTCGTATATTTAAACGATTGGGGAGAATTGCGAAAAAGTTACAACATATGTCGATTTCTCATCATAATAAGTTTCACATTTTGTTGCATATGCTCTATCAACCATGTTTAGGCGGGACTGGGTATTGTCGTTGTTTGTTTATTCTTAATCTTTACCTTTGTATGAGACATTTTGTCATGGATTTTAGTTTTTGCACATTACTAGATTTTTTATAGTTTAATTTGTATTCGGGGGTAAGCTTTTATTTATTTTAGATAGAGGTTAGGAAAAACTACTAATTGGCAAGATTTTAGATTGTAATTGGGTCATTAGACAAGTAAAAGCATACATATCCGTTAAATGTTTCGCCACTACCGTATTGTAGCTTAGTTCGACTAGTGCCAAGATTAAGGTTGAGGTTTCATTATAACAAAGATGGACAAGCAAAAAATATTGATACCGGTACATCTAAATGCTTTCGAAAGTTATGAACACTTAACCACACTTGTAATCCATGTAATAGTTCAAGCACCAATCCCCTTTAATTCAACTTTGGCCTAACAAAGAGATGGCCAAAATACTAAGTAGGTCGTTTTGGGCATGAATGTTTATTTAGTCTTGCTTAAGTACGTTGCGTGCATTGTTTATTTTGTGTCTATCTTAGGCGTAATAAGATACTAATACAATATTATCATTCCTATATTTAGCCAAACACCCTTTTTTTTTCAAAAGCACCTTTTAATTTCTAGATATCTTTTCTTAAATTAACGCCTATTATTAATAAGAGATACTTAATTTAATTGTTCCAAAACAAAAGGCCTTCTAAAAGAAATACAAAGAAAGCTAAAAATAAAATAAAATGTTTAGATCAATTATCTTTCACAAAAGATTTTAAAACCAAAAAAGTATCTTTTACAATTTTTAGCTAATTTTTAGGAAAGTAATATTTATACTTTTCCAAAAACATTTCTTGCATTTTTTTTAACATTTTGCTTTGTAACTTCAACCTTTTAAAAATGGTATCACTTGATAAAAAGCTCATTCTTTTTTCTAAAACACAAGCTAGAAAATCAAAGATTTCGTAACTTTTGTGCCTAGAATAATAATATTCGCTATACTTTTGTGTAACTGCATCAGAGCCAGTAAGAGAGCAGCACGTGTCACACGATCAACAGTCAAGACCACCGTAACATTCATACACCGCACCACACCGAATCCCACCTTCCTCACCGCCTTCATATAACCCCTAAAAACATAAAAAAAATGTCGATCCAAATTATATTCCAACCATTCAGATACACTCGATCATTTTCATCGGAAATGGCTGGACCCAGCAAGAAAAAAAAATCGTCTCCACCTTCATCCTCTTCTAATAAAGGTAATTTCATTTATTCATTATTGATAACTTTGTCGGGTTTTATTAATAATGAGTTAATGTGGTTACAGGTAAAGCGAAATACAAAGGGTTGGAGAAGCGCAAAATGAATGCTATTGGTTATGTCTACCCACAGGTATCCGGTTTATTTTTTAGGGCTATGTTTAAGGTTATAGAAAGACATGCATTATTTGTTTGTACCTTTTTAATAAACCAACTAATGTACAATTACTAATGCATGTCTTAAACATAGCCCTTAGAAAAACACTTGTTTTAAACATATTGTTTGTTTTAGTAGTTTATTTATATTGTACTTATGCTGCTGAAATGTTAAATGTGAACGGGGAGGGCGAGTATCTGACTGAGATTAGAGGTGGCAATTTTAGACCCGTTGGTTAAATATGGGTCTTGTTGGGTCATACGGGGTACTACATATTTAAGAGGGATCAAATGTGAAAATGGGTGGACCAACTCCACTCGAGACCCGGACCTGGACCCGGACCCGTAACCTGATTCGACCCATTATCTAACCTGACGGGTCCATTTTGCCACTTATAACTCAGCTGTACGCGCCCTAACTGAGGTATCCTTACTAAATATGTTTCTATTGAGGTTTGGACCGTAGACCTATTGAGGACACAAGGTGCATTTCCACTAGGCCACTT
Organism: Artemisia tridentata subsp. tridentata; assembly: GCA_021014915.2. Lineage (NCBI taxonomy): Eukaryota > Viridiplantae > Streptophyta > Magnoliopsida > Asterales > Asteraceae > Artemisia > Artemisia tridentata. Next base: position 76,360,485 of record CP139508.1, read on the forward strand.
TGGTGGTGGTTGCTGAAATGTTAAATGTGAATATGCTAAATTTTTGGTGCCATGTGGAATGATTTATGCGTTTGTTCGAGGTTGCACTGTGTATGTGTTTTAAGCTGCTACAAATGATATTAGAGCAAATTTTTTAGTGTACGTTTCGCAAAAACAACAGATTTGAAGTAGGAGAGATTCGCTTGCCTCACATCACCTATATATAATGATAGCGAGCTTCTTATAGGTTAAGAATATAGATAGCATTGAACTATACAATATACCTTAAAACTGTGTGTTAAAGTTAATAAAACCGCGTGTTAATTTTCAATTTTTTATTAGTTGGGTATGGTGAATGAAATTGTCTCCTTCATATACAAATAATCAAGGCTGGAATCTCAAAAGGGCTTGTTTGCCTTATCCCGTTTCGGGTTTGGCAAGAAACACTAATGAGCTTGAGAATTGGCAATTTAAATATTTGCCATAGGCCTTTGGTATCGGAGCATTTCTTTTTATCATTACATAATGTTAGAGCTTACAATTTCCGCACAATCAAACACAATTGGGTCTATCTGGGTAGTTACATGTAAAGCTAATTGTCGGCCTGAAGTATTTAAGTTAGTCTAAAATTTTAAATGGGCTATATTATAAATGTATGTTTCATTGCTATGGTACAATGGGTGGACATACAAATAACTGTGGGTATTTGGGCGGATCAATTTATTTTTTATTTACTGATTTTCTTTTTACTTTTCACAATTATAAATTGAGACGTTTATTTTACGTATGTACGTATTGTTTTTTCTCAAAGCAAATGAATTTAGATCTACGTACTGACATACTCGCGTAAGGTTCTTTCTTTTATTTTACTGGTTTTAATACTTTTGTTTGTGTTCTTCTATGCTTAGCACTTCGTAAAAACGATACAGATTATACATTTTTCTTGTTTTCAATATGTGTCATATATCTTTGGTGTCAGTAATTTTTTAATAGAAAACAAGTTTTTAGTTAAGTTTGTAGTATCTTTTCACTCTATTTGTAGTATCTTTTCACTCTATACACTTTGAGACCATCTTAGTGTTATCAACCTTTACGAACTTTGTGTAAATTTTGCTAAAAAAACCTATTTGTATTTTTTGTTTCATTTTGTGTCTTTTCTAAAAGGCAGCGTGTTTGACCCAAGACCGTTATGACCCGTGCCTCTTGATCCGAATTTTAAAACTGTCCTTTTGATCCGTGCCTGTTTGTACCCGAGCCCGTTATCTGAACCAACCTGGCCCGTTTGTTTTGCCACCTCTACATAATGTGGTTAATGCCATGCGAAGGAGGCCAGGGGTAAGGTCTTGGCTGATTTGACTAATATGATGTTTTTCAGATCAATCCTGTTCCAGAGGGAGGTGGTGATGAACGTAACAAAGTGGATGAGTCGGACCCTTTAGCTTTGGTTGATACCAAGGAAACTAAGGTCGTCACTTTCACTGACCAAACAATAGTCACAGAATATGAAAGTGTGAAATATACCTACGAGTATGGTTCAAACTCAGAAGCGGATGACAGTGTTCATAGGGGATTAGGATTTTGTGACACTGAAAAGAAAGATGGTTCTATTTCGGATTCATCATCCTCAGAGGAAATAGAAACTGATGTAATGGGTGGTAAGGCTTCGGACAATGAAACCTCATCTTCTCCCGAGAAAAATTCAGGGTTCTTATCAATTGGCGGGATGAAGTTATACACTCATGATATATCTGACAAGGAAGATGATGAGGATAAAGAGGACGATGAAGAAAGTTTAGACTCTTCAGAGTCTGGAGAATCCTCTAACTCATCTGATAGCAACGCCTCATCCGATAGTGATTCTGATATAGATGACGAGATTGCAAGAGATTATATTGAAGGAATTGGTGGGAACTATAAAGATTATGGTGTTGATAATGATACTTTACGGAGGTTTAGTGGAATTGCAATTCAAGAGGCATCAAGGGAGTATGGTATGAAACCTGGGAGATATAAAGATTATGGTGATGATATGAATGACAGTTTAAGGAGGTTAAGGGGAACTGCAGTTCAGGAGGCATCAAGGGAGTATGGTAAGAAACCCCGTTCAAGGAAGAAAAGTCGAGCGAAACCTATAAATGTTGGAGGTGATAGAGATGATTGTTCTATGTTAGATGATCTTATGTCTGTAAAAGATCCTCGAAATCGCAATGCACAAACGAAGAAGCATGCTGCAAAGCTCCCTCGGACAAAAAGTAACCATTGCAAGAGATGGCCAGGTAAAGTTTCGCATAAAATTATTATTAACTTCAATATTATGTGATAAATATGAAAATTGGCAAACATAACTATAGTACTATCATGATCTTTTTTTTCTTTTATTTTTTAACCGTTTACTATCAACTTCTTGCCTCTCGCCTTTAAATAGGCAAACACTAGCTGTAAATTAAGCAGTTGCATGTATTATGGAATGCTAATTAACCAAAGCTTGGTAATTTAACTGTTTTATTGGGATTATGTTGCCTATACTCTTTAGTGTCTCATTTCAGGTGAAAAGAAGGAAATACGTCGAGAAAGAATTGAGCAGATGCGTAGGGAGCGAACGAAAGATCGAGGTGTTAATCTTGAGAAAATAAATTCGGTAAGAATGAAATAAAGCATCTCATCTTTGGAGTTTACGTTCTATAGAATGTGATTTACATTTAGTATATTATACAAAGGGGTGATAACTGCTATCGAAATATAAAGCGCTTGCTAGCATATTCCCGAGGAGTGATCATTTGCTGGGCTCTTAAATGCAGGAATTAGAGGTGATGGTGCAGAATAACGATGATGTTAGGTCCTTTGAGCTCATGCACTTGAAGGATTGTTTACAGGTAAGCAAGCCCCTTACCGCACCTACAAAAGAGTAGTAAAAGATGGCAAAAAAAGAATGACAACACATTTTCTCTTTTTATGCATGCAATCGTCATATTAGACTTTTTACTCTTTAAACTCTTGTAAACAATGTCCGGGGAAATCACAAAATGTTTCAACTATCTAAGCCAATATATGATATATTTTAATCTTGTGTGTTCATTTGATTTTTCGTTTACTCATGTTTACTCATGTTTTTTGTGTTTGGGGTCATAAGTAACTAAGTTATTTGCATTGATTTGATTTCGTTCTGATCTATTGTAGGTCCAAAGGTTGGCATCAATTTATCGCTTGCAGAGTGAGCAGCTGGGGGGTAACCCAGGCAAGAGAAGGTACTACGTGTTTTTATGTTATCTCTTTTTGTAACACCACGTCACCACGCGTCACTTGTAAAACAGTGACACAAACAGATTTGTAACATGCTCTTTTCATCAGGTATGTAAGAGTGACACCAACAGAACACACCAGTATGCCATCACCTGAAGACAGAATTCGTCTTGCGAAGGTGAGTAAAAAACGGGGTTCAATTTGTTTGTTTTCACATTATGGTAAACATTCATATGATGAAATGCGAGTATCTCCATTTACTTATACTTTTCGTTGTGTATTTCTATCTTACAGCTTTTAGGAATTAGCAATGAAGAAGCCGATTCTAAAGCCAATATAAGTAAGAAAGATTCAAAAGTAACCTCTGGTTTGAGCCCACTGGACTCGCGGTCGGCTAAAAACAAAAGTTATCGTGAATCACGCAACAAGAATAGAAGAGATAAAGACAAAGCAACCGCGTATGCAACACAACCGGTGTCATTTATCTCATGTGGCATCATGGAATCTGAACCAGGAGTGACCATTGTAGCCGTTGATGAATCAAAACCAAGAGACCAAACTGCCGGCTCATCAAGCTACTGTGCTTTCGAGATGCACACAACAGGTTTTGGTTCAAGAATGATGGCTAAAATGGGTTACGTTGATGGTAACGGACTGGGTAAACACGGTACCGGTATATCAGAGCCCATTCAAGTGACCCAAAGACCCAAATCACTTGGATTAGGAGCAATGGCTCCTGAAACACCCCCGCCTTCAGACTCAACTCCTCCACTCAGGTCCAATAGGTCAATGGGCCAAAGCTCTAGGGGGTCATTTGAAAAGCATACAAAAGGGTTTGGGTCGAAAATGATGGCGAGAATGGGTTATGTTGAAGGAGAAGGCCTTGGGAGGGACTCACAAGGCATCGTTGACCCTCTTGTCGCTAGCAAGCATCCTAAATCTAGAGGTTTGGGTGCGAACAACTAGTTGCGGTATGCTATATGGATAATTTAGTTTTAACATCCTTTAATTCGTAGTAGTACTTTAGAAAAAGCGAACTATACATAATTTACGACCATGTTGTAGTTAATTGTGCTGTAACATGTACTCGTATCATGTAATCTCTATGTGTATCCATATACACGGATGCATCGATATGTTGAGAGTATGACAGATCCATTTTATTCAATTTTCTGCATTTTTCAATCGTATTGTTACTTCTGCTGTTTTAGACCCATCAATAATTTTTGTTATAAGAAAACATACTCGTATATTTTTTTTTATACAGAAACCATGCTAATGTTCAGCCTTAAGTTAAGTTGTCAGTGAACAGCGTTGACGGTACGTTGCAACAGTCACCAATTTTCCATGTTTAAAGTCTTCTTTCTTTTCATTGTCACTTAAAAGCCAAGCTACATTTCCAGCTAGCAAATTGTGACATTTTCTTTGTGATTTACCTTATACTTTAACTTTATTTCCAATTGTTTATATACACTTTAGGCTATTAAAGTATGTTTAAGAAAATAACGAAACAATTTGGTTGTATAGAGTTTCACACAAGTTTCATTTTAGTTTTTGTCATTCTAAATGAGACATGGGGTACACATTGATGTGTTATTATAGTTTTACTCTTTCTTGCACATCTTCAGAAGTCATCAGGTGTATTTTATGAAAAGTAATCGTAACCCAAAAATAAGGATCATATCCATTTAAGAAAAATCGATATATTTGACATAATTTTACACTACACGTGAAAAAATTCATGAGTTCCCGTACACCTCCGAGAACCCCTTGGTTCGTCCATGTCTACTTGCGTCTGCGTGCATATTAACCTTTAGTTACGAGTACAATTCAGTTCTTTATATTCCTAAGTGAAATGCAACCTTAAATTGGTTACCAAAAGAATTATTGTATTTGTTCTCCTACTTAAACAAAACTAAGGGCCTGTTTGATTTGTAAATGGGTTTAGAATTGGATTTGGATTTGGGATTGGTTTGAAAGAAATAAAAATGATTGATAGTATTAATGTTGTTTGTTTTGTAAAATATAATTGGTAATAGATTTTATATAATATTATTATATAATAAGTAGGACCCATAAAATGTTAGAGTATATATTTAAATAATATAGAGAGAATGTGAAATCAAATAAAACAAATCAACAGGCTGACTTTTTATAAAAGTCATGAAAGAATTTTAAATCCCACCCTCCTGACTTTTGGCATGGTTTTTCATAAAAGTCATGAAAGAATTTTAAATCCCACCCTCTTGCCATGGAATTGTTGAAACCGGTCCCATGGGTTTTTCTGTAGCCAACTTTTAAAATAAACAAGTTAACATGACTTTCATTGTATTCCCTAAAAGCCACACCTTTAAAACAAACGGGCCCTAATAGGTTTAGCAAATGACTTGTGAAAATTACTTTTAAATGCAATATTTTTCTTATCTTTAGTAAAGATCCACATCTTTATTAAGTTTGAAAAAAAAAGAAAAAAAAAAACGTAAAGATCCACATCATTTATGACCTTTAATTCTTAAATCCCCATATAGTGTAACAATCCACATCCAATATTTTCTCCTTCATCACCGACACAAAAATCACACATCAAAAACAAGATTCTCAAATTCATTCCATTCATCATCATAATGTCAGTTTAATCTCATCTCATTACTTTGCTAAAAAATAAAAATCTCATCTCATTACATTCTTACAAAGTCAAACTTGAAAATAGTCAAACAGTACTTTTTTTTGGCAGATCTGATTCAGATGGAGCTTTTTTATCAAAATTCAAGATCTGGGTATTGTTGATCTGCTTCATCTCGCAAATGGGTCATGGTTATTATCTTCCAGGAAGCTCTCCACCTAAATATATTGTAGGTGATACATTATCATTCAACATGTAACCATACAGTACTCCGGTGTGGGGGATGATCCACAGTTAAACAATGCCCAAAAACCTAAACCAACGCCGTTTCACGGTTGTTGAACTGCTCAACAAAGTGAGCGCTACGAGTGAACTCCCGAAAATAACTCTTTGCTCTATGGAATCCTAAAACTTCTAGGATGTCTAGCACTGAGTTATTTAAAATCCTAAAAGGTAGTTCCTCCGGGAGGCCTTGGATACGGTTTTTAGGATTTTAAATAACTCAGTGCTAGACATCCCAGAAGTTTTAGTATTCCGTAGAGCAAACACTTATTTTCGAGAGTTCACTCGTAACGCTCACTTTGTTGAGCAGTTCAACAACCGTGGGACGACGCCGGATTGGGTTTTTGGGCATTATTTAACTTAGGATCATCCCCGGTACGGAGTACTGTATGGTTAGAGGTTGAATGATAGGAGGAAGATGATTCAACCCATTGTACGGCCTGCACCCAAATGGCGTGATAATTTTAGGTTTGCTGTTACCACTCTCCTTGGTAGTAATTTTCTGCTTATATCAATAGCACTACCACAAAACACTCTTGATGATTTGATGTTATGTGTGTGACATAAAGCTAAGGGTGTGTTTGTTTTTCTTACTAGCCCTCTTACTCTTGCTAGTAACAGATGGTTAGACGTTTTGCTTGTTTGTTTTTTTCTTTTGAGTCAGACCCAGTTAGACATATAACATCTTACTCGGTAAGAGGTGGGGGACTTGTTTTACTGCCTCTTACTCGATAAGAGATTGAAGACTCGTGTTAATATAATATATTTGATGGTTTATTAACTATGTTATATTTATGATAAAAAGTCTTGTTTCATTTTTACATAAGTTACTTAAATAAATTGTAGAAACGAGCACTTAAAATCATTCGGACAATTATAAAAAAACAAACAACATTATTTCGTTCAGATTTAGACTTTCTAGCCACCTCTTACTGGTAAGATGTGGTAGTCAGATTCAGACTTAAAACATTTTAATGAAACAAACACACCCTAAGATTCATAAAAGAATGTGATATAAGTGAGCTTCATGTATATATATCCCTACATATATTCAAAGGTTCATTTATATTTATGTGTGTAACCTAACATATTACTTTCTCATTAAATGAACCTACATTTGAAGCTTTTATTTTTTTCGTGTGTTATGAATGAATCAGATAGTAGGTAATTTATATATGTCCTTTTGATGGTTAAATATAACTAAATGCATGTAAGTAGAGGTGGCAATTTGTGCCCAAAATGAAGAAAAAAAAAAATTTTAAAAAATGGCTAATTTTGGCTACTTTGTAAAAGATTTGGGCACATTTAGCCCCCTCATTTTTTTGAAATGGGCACATTTAGCCCATTGAAAAGTTAAATGGGCACAACAGACACATATTTTCTCAGTTAGAGAACATTATAATCGTTTTTGAAGAAAAACTTATATATATAATATATTTAATTTTTTAAATATAAATGGGGAATTACGTTTAATGAATTTATTTCGTCATTTTCGGTCTTCTATAAAGCGATTTGTATAACATGTGCCCGTTTAGCCCGTGCCCGTGCTCTCCCGGCCCGCCTGTTTTGCCACCTCTAACAATCACCAACTGGAGTGATTAAGAGACTTAGGATTGAACTTAACAATAAAAAAGGTTTAGTACAAGAACATGGGCAATCAAGTGGTGGTGGTGTTGTTGAAATACCATCCCAAACTCAGATTAGTGTTGTTGCTAATGAAATACCCTCACAAACAGGTGACACTAGTCAAGTTAAGATACAAGAATAGGGTCAATGTAGTGGTAGTGGTATTGCTAAAGAAATACCATCTGAAATTGGTGAGTCTAGTCAAGTTAGGATATCAAAGCAGGGTCAAGGTAGTGGTGTTGCTAATGAGTTACATTCTCAAACCACTGATGTACCTAGTCAGTTTGTCAATGAATTCTACTCATCTTATGACCCTTACTTGGGTGATGCTGAGTTCAACCCTTTTGATGGCCTAGATGAAATTCTTCCACCAGAGACTGAGGTTAGGGTAGAAACAGAGACTGAGGTTAGGGTAGAAAGTGGCCCAGAGGTTGATGGTTCTGGGTCTGAGAAGGATGAGACAGAGGATGGGACAGAGGATGAGACAGAGGATGACAGTGATGATAGTGAGTACATTGTAGATTTAGACAATGATGTACCTGAAAGAATGTGGATTTGGAAGCAGAATTCACTGGCTGTGATAGTGATATTGGTGTACAAGATCTTGATGCTGATATTGATGATGTGTTTGACAATGAAGAGTTTATAAGTGGGTCTGAGAATGAAGATGAGTTTGATAGGGCTAGGAGAAGGAAACTCAAACAATTAAGGAAACAAGCGAAGAGTAATAGTGAAGGTAGGATTTACAAAACCTACTTCTATGTTGGGCAAGATTTTGGTAGTGCAGCAGAGGTTAAGAAGTTGATAAAAAGGCACTCAATTGAAACCAGAAGAGAAATTAAAATCGTGAAGAATGATAAAGGAAGGGTCAAAGCAAATTGTTTTGGTCAATTGCTTTCATTTGAAACTTCTGGGCCTAGTGCAGGGCAAAAGGAACAAGTTGGGCCAAATGTAGCAGCTGGGCCTAGTCAACCATCTGGGTCAACTAATGAGCCTATAAAGGAAAAGTGGACTAGGGATAAGATAAAGGTTATTAAAGGAGGTAAACCTAGTTACATGAAAGTAGGTGGAAATAAATGCCCATGGGTATTGCATGTGTCAAAGGTTAAGGGCACAGAAACTTGGAAGACTAAAACATATGATGATAATGACTCATTTAATCCAATAGTTAATAGCTGCTAATGACAGCAAATTTTCCCTAAAACCTTGTTGTGTTTGCCTGCTTCATTTTGGTCATATATGGATGGTTTTGTTTGTATATGTTTGACTTTAGTAGAAAGTCACATTACATATGCATTTGGATGATAATTGGATTGGTTTGTAATGCTTGTCTTTGAATTGGGTCCATTTTGTATGGGTTTGACTTTAGTAAAGAGTCATCATAAAGATTCATTTGGTTAAATTTTGTATGGGTTTGACTTTGTATAGGTTTGACTTTATTAGAATTCATTTGGGTCTGCATTTACTAAAGTCAGCTGAGAAGTTGAGAATGTAGTTATGCTTGTTTGCTTCTCAGTTTTGCTTGTCTTGGTACATGTTTACACCAAAATATTTACACAAAATCTTCTGTACACAAAATATTCTCAGTTATGCTTGTTTTGGTCAATTTGTAAAAGTCAAAGTCTTGTTTCAAGCACATAAGTAAGTACAACAACCTAGCATTGAATGGCATTAACTTTTACTTTGACAAATGGGTAGGATTTGTCTTTAAATTCACATCAATACATCCACTAATACACAAATTACATCCATTAGAAACCTAAACTCTTTCCAAAATTCTCAACAATGAGTTCAAAGCCAGAAATCATTGAAATTTCTTCTGATTCAACCTCTTGTGATGAACTCATGTCTCCTCAATCACCATGGAATTTACCATACAATAATGCTACAAATCCAAACAAGATAATCTCAAGCTCAGACTCCACTTATTCCAATTCTTTTCCTAGCTATGTGTCTAGCTATCATTCAACCTCATCTGAAGATTATCAAGCTGTCTCAAAAAAGAGTACAACTGCTAGGTCTTGCAAAAGGTTTAAAACTCTGTTAATCCTCCTGTTACCACTCAAGCTCTTTCAATCACTGGCAAAAGGATTCAAGTGCTAGGCCTTGCAAACAAGGAAACTTATGCAAAGATCACAACCAAAGGGAAAGGGAAAAGGAGACTTACTTGAAGCATTCCCACCACTGTCTTTTGTTAAGAATGTATGACTTTATCTTCTGAATGAAGTATGCATCTATGTATGCATCTATCTATGTAATGTAATATGCATCTATGTAATGAAATGCTACTTGTTTCTGTTAAGATAAAACTGCTTGTTTTCATTCATCATCAATGCCAAAATACAACTTGGTACATTGTTACATGTCTAAACTTAACATACTAACCTAACACTTACTTCAAACATAAACAAAAGACCCAACTTCATACATTTCCTACTTGATAGCAAAAAGAACAACAAACAAGATCCAAGACCAAACAAGATACTTCTTCATTTTTGCACGACCAGTTTGGGCTTCCATTATAGCTCGTTCAAGATTGTTCCTTGACCTTAATAAACCCGGTATGATTTCAAGAGAACGATTACACATGGGGGGGTCATACCAATCAATCCATCTACAGTTTGATCCCTGTTGAACAACATTACACCAACAATTATTTGCTTTACGTTAGTTTGATTCAATTAATTCAATCTTACACAAACTTACTTGAATCAAGCAAGAGTAAAACCGACGGCCTGGGTTAGCATTCGTCCAAGAGGTTTTAACAATGGAAACTCTTCCACAATGTCACCTAACCATATCCATTGTTCTTGTAAGATTTTTTTTTTTGAATTAGAGTTTAGATTTTGGGATTTAGGTCAAAGAAAATGAGAGGATTTAGGTTAAAGAAATAAATGAGATGATTTTGTTAGTGGCATTGGGAAAGTTAAATAGCAGAGAGGGAGTATTTTGTTAGGACGAAAATACCCTCACCCATTACGCACATGTCATAAACTTAACGCCTTGACCAAACGGACGTTTGGTCTAGGGACCAAGAGTGTTAAGGGTTTCAGAGTTGGTGGCTGTACGTGCAAAAAAAAGTCAATGGACCAAAAGTGTGAGTCAACGCAAACCACAGGGACCATCTTTGTAATTTACTCAAACTTAAGCTTAAAGTTATATGGTTGAGTAAATTACAAAGATGGTCTCTGTGGTTTGCGTTGACTCACACTCTTGGTCCCTTGACTTTTTTTTTTGCACGTACAGCCACCAACTCTGAAACCCTTAGCACTCTTAGTCCCTTGACCAAAAAGGCGTTTAGTTTATGACATGTGCGTAATGGGTGAGGGTATTTTCGTCCTAACAAAATACTCCCTCTCTGCTATTTGTCTTTCCCAATGCCACTAACAAAATCATCTCATTTCTTTCTTTAACCTAAATCCTCTCATTTTCTTTAACCTAAATCCCCAAATCTAAACCCTAATTCAAAAACAAAAATCTTACAAGAACAATGGATATTGTTAGGTGCCATTGTGGAAGAGTTGCCATTGTTAAAACCTCTTGGACGAATGCTAACCCAGGCCGTCGGTTTTACTCTTGCCTGATTCAAGTAAGTTTGTGTAAGATTGAATCAAACTAACGTAAAGCAAATAATTGTTGGTGTAATGTTGTTCAACAGGGAGATCAAACTGTAGATGGATTGATTGGTATGAACACACCCCCCCCCCCCCCCCCCCCCATGTGTAATCGTTCTCTTGAAATCATACCGGGTTTATTAAGGTCAAGGAACAATCTTGAACGAGCTATAATGGAAGCCCAAACTGGTCGTGCAAAAATGAAGAAGTATCTTGTTTGGTCTTGGATCTTGTTTGTTGTTCTTTTTGCTATCAAGTAGGAAATGTATGAAGTTGGGTCTTTTGTTTATGTTTGAAGTAAGTGTTAGGTTAGTATGTTAAGTTTAGACATGTAACAATGTACCAAGTTGTATTTTGGCATTGATGATGAATGAAAACAAGCAGTTTTATCTTAACAGAAACAAGTAGCATTTCATTACATAGATGCATACTTCATTCAGAAGATAAAGTCATACATTCTTAACAAAAGACAGTGGTGGGAATGCTTCAAGTAAGTCTCCTTTTCCCTTTCCCTTTGGCTGTGATCTTTGCATAAGTCTCCTTGTTTGCAAGGCCTAGCACTTGAATCCTTTTGCCAGTGATTGAAAGAGCTTGAGTGGTAACAGGAGGATTGACAGAGCTTGAAACCTTTTTGCAAGACCTAGCAGTTGTACTCTTTTTTGAGACAGCTTGATAATCTTCAGATGAGGTTGAATGATAGCTAGACACATAGCTAGAAAAAGAGTTGGAATAAGTGGAGTTTGAGCTTGAGATTATCTTGTTTGGATTTGTAGCATTATTGTATGGTAAATTCCATGGTGGTTGAGGAGACATGAGTTCATCAGAAGAGGTTGAATCAGAAGAAATTTCAATGATTTCTGGCTTTGAACTCATTGTTGAGAATTTTGGAAAGAGTTTAGGTTTTTACTGGATGTAAATTGTGTATTAGTGGATGTATTGATGTGAATTTAAAGGCAAATCCTACCCATTTGTTAAAGTAAAAGTTAATGTCATTCAATGCTAGGTTGTTGTACTTACTTATGTGCTTGAAACAAGACTTTGACTTTTACAAATTGACCAAAACAAGCATAACTGAGAATATTTTGTGTACAGAAGATTTTGTGTAAATATTTTGGTGTAAACATGTACCAAGACAAGCAAAACTGAGAAGCAAACAAGCATAACTACATTCTCACCTGACTTTAGTAAATGCAGACCCAAATGAATTCTAATAAAGTCAAACCTATACAAAGTCAAACCCATACAAAATTTAACCAAATGAATCTTTATGATGACTCTTTACTAAAGTCAAACCCATACAAAATGGACCCAATTCAAAGACAAGCATTACAAACCAATCCAATTATCATCCAAATGCATCTGTAAGGTGACTTTCTACTAAAGTCAAACCTATACAAACAAAACCATCCATATATGACCAAAATGAAGCAGGTAAACACAACAAGGTTTTAGGGAAAATTTGCTGTCATTAGCAGCTATTAACTATTGGATTAAATGAGTCATCATCCTGTTCTGGTATCATCATATGTTTTAGTCTTCCAAGTTTCTGTGCCCTTAACCTTTGACACATGCAATACCCATGGGCATTTATTTCCACCTACTTTCATGTAACTAGGTTTACCTCCTTTAATAACCTTTATCTTATCCATAGTCCACTTTTCCTTTATAGGCTCATTAGTTGACCCAGATGGTTGATTAGGCCCAGCTGCTACATTTGGCCCAACTTGTTCCTTTTGCCCTGCACTAGGCCCAGAAGTTTCAAATGAAGGCAATTGACCAAAACAATTTGCTCTGACCCTTCCTTTATCATTCTTCACGATTTTAATTTCTCTTCTGGTTTCAATTGAGTGCCTTTTTATCAACTTCTTAACCTCTGCTGCACTACCAAAATCTTGCCCAACATAGAAGTAGGTTTAATTTTGTAAATCTTACCTTCACTATTACTCTTCGCTTGTTTCCTTAATTGTTTGAGTTTCCTTCTCCTAGCACTATCAAACTCATCTTCATTCTCAGACCCACTTATAAACTTTTCATTGTCAAACACATCATCAATATCAGCATCAAGATCTTGTACACCATTATCACTATCACAGCCAGTGAATTATGCTTCCAAATTCACATTCAGTGAATTATGCTTCCAAATCCACATTCAGTCTGAAATTCTTCATGTCCACATCCACTTCAGGTACATGATTGTCTAAATCTACAATGTACTCACTGTCATCCTCTGTCTCATCCTTCTCAGACCCAGAACCATCAACCTCTGGGCCACTTTCTACCCTAACCTCAGTCTCTGTTTCTACCCTAACCTCAGTCTCTGGTGGAAGAATTTCATCTAGGCCATCAAAAGGGTTGAACTCAGCATCACCCAAGTAAGGGTCATAAGATGAGTAGAATTCATTGACAAACTGACTAGGTACATCAGTGGTTTGAGAAGGTAACTCATTAGCAACACCACTACCTTGACCCTGCTCTGGTATCCTAACTTGACTAGACTCACCAATTTCAGATGGTATTTCTTTAGCAATACCACTACCACTACCTTGACCCTGTTTTAGTGTCACCTCTTTGTGAGGGTATTTCATTAGCAACAACACTAATCTGAGTTTGGGATGGTATTTCAACAACACCACCACCACTTGATTGCCCATGTTCTTGTACTAAACCTTTTTTATTGTCAAGTTCAATCCTAAGTCTCTTAATCACTCCAGTTGGTGATTGTTTTGGTACATCTTCTTCTATTTCCTCTATAACACACCTCTTTTTCTTATTAGGTGAAACTAACAATGCGTAATAGATATCACGGTTGGTCCTTTCATGTTCAACATACACATGCAACAACTTATGACCTAACCTAACATATTTACACATGTTAAGGACATCTTTATCACTAGCTAAAGGTTGTAGCCCATTGTCCAAACTCTCACCAGGTATAAGAAAGTGATAAAACATAAGTGAGTGACCATCATTACCTAACTCTTCCACCATAGCATCCATTTCGTGAACAGAGAACTCATCCACATCTACTATATCCACAAAGTTAGAGTAACCACCTTCGTAGGTTCTATCTGGTCTATAAGTGAACTTCCCACCATAATGAACCTTGATTGAAAACAAATCAGGTTCATTGTTCATTTGCTGCAAAAAAATTAAACAAAATCAACTTAGGGTTTTTTAGTCAAACCATGCAATAACAAGTAAATGATAATCGATACATACCATATAGTTCGTGAACATAACAATCATCTTTTGATTGCCATATATTCCATATTTTTGTTCCAACCATTGTCGCATTGATTATGAAATTAGATCAAAATTAGGTTATGTTTGTGTTTCTGGTATTTGTTTATGAGAGAGAAATTCAAGAGGGAAAATGATACGATGGGTATTTAATGTCTGCATAGTTAGAGGCTTAATGTATCAAAAGTTGAATGGACGAAATTACCCTCAACCATTGCGCACATGTTATAACTTAACGCCATGACCAAACGAACTTAACGCCTTGACCTAACGGACGTTTGGTCAAGGGACTACTAGTGTTAAGGGTTTCAGAGTTGGTGGCTGTAAGTGCAAAAAAAAAGTCAAGGGACCAATAGTGTGAGTCAACGCAAACCACAGGGACCATTTTTGTAATTTACTCTATATGGTTTCTTATTTAATTTCAATTTTGCTTCTTAAACAGTAAGTCACAGTTCTTTCGTATTCTTCATATTCGTTTTATACAAACGACGTAACAAAATGAGTGATGTATGCAATGTTTTGAATTCAAGGTGTATTATATATGTGACATTTTATGCATTTCTAAATCAACTCTTGAATTCAAGAGGTACATGATTTTATTCGTTTCTATTAACCATATATACAACTCAAGTCATAAGTAGTGTTTCTATTAAACTCGAATAGATTTAGTCATTTTAAAGAATGTCGTTCAGGCGGTGCATATCCTTCATCTCACTTTGGATATTTAGTAAAAGTATGTTTGAATTTCTTACGCCTATGGTCTAAGGGGGAAGTAACACTAATCATTTATTTATCTTGTTTTCATCCTCTTACGAGAATCTTTGGTTTGTTCCTCATATGGCCAGGTATGTCATGATTTATGGCTGCTTTTGTTAATGTTTTTAAAAGAACGTGAAGAGTGAGTTTGTTGGAATGTGTCGAGAGTGTGTGAAGCTGAGTGAGCATACCAAAGGTGTAAGGTGTTTATCGGGACATTGCCTGCCTATTATTTCTATTCTTCTCTTGTTGGTCAGTGGGTTGTCTTGCAGTCCCTCCAAGCTGGTGACAAATTTTAAAGCTTTGGTACTAACATTGAACTTTTGGATGTACAAGGTGAATGGTTGTACACCCTCTATCTTCCAGACGGTGTAACCAATGATACTCCTTATTACCGTCGTACGGATATTATTGAACCCTTTGTTAATGACGGGGGGTGTCTTCCACGCTGTTTTATGTTGGTGATTGGGCGTTTGTTTATAGGTGTATGTTGTGGCCCCAAAACACGTCCTGCTATGTTGGGGGTAACCAAGGCAAGAGAAGGTACTACGTGTTTTTATGTTATCTCTTTATGCGCTGCTCATTTCATTGGAAAGTAGAGCTTCACCTTTTTGTACACCACCCTGGCATCAGGTATGTAAGAGTGACACCAACAGAACACAGCAGTATGCCATCACCTGAAGACAGAATTCGTCTTGCGAAGGTGCTTAAAAAACGGGTTTCAATTTGTTTGTTTTCACATTATGGTATTCATTCATATGATGAAATGTGAGTATCTCCATTATTACTATTAGGTAGATTCTAAACCATAGATTCTTCCCCTTTGAAAAGCAAGACTCTTAGCAATACATCACGGTGGCATGCACATAAAAAATTAGGACTCTTGCAAGTATGAGTGTGCCTTCACCAATCAAAGGTGAAGAAATAAACATCGAAAAGAGAAATCAATAAGAAATAAGTAAAGAAGTTTTCGGAAAAAAAGGCAAAAAGAAAGAAAAAAATAAATACATGTTAAGGAATGTGAGTATCTCCATTTACTTATACTTTTAGACTTTTAGTTGTGTATTTCTATCTTACAGCTTTTAGGAATTAGCAATGAAGAAGCTGGTTTTAAAGCCAATATAAGTAAGAAAGATTCAAAAGGAACCTCTGGTTTGAACCCACTAGACTCGCGGTCGGCTAAAAGCAAAAGTTATCGTGAATCACGCAAGAAGAATAGAAGAGATAAAGACAAAGCAACCGTGTATGCAACACAACCAGGCTTTGGTTCAAGAATGATGGCTAAAATGGGTTATGTCGATGGAAATGGACCGGGTAAAGACGGCACGGGAATATCAGAGCCCATTCAAATGACCCAAAGACCCAAATCACTTGGATTAGGAGCAATGGCTCCTGAAACACCCCCGCCTTCAGACTCAACTCCTCCACTCAGGTCCAATAGGTCGATGGGCCAAAGCTCTAGGGATAGTGAAAGTAGGGGGTCATTTGAAAAGCATACAAAAGGGTTTGGGTCGAAAATGATGGTGAGAATGGGTTATGTTGAAGGAGAAGGCCTTGGGAGACACTCACAAGGCATCGTTGACCCTCTTGTCGCTAGCAAGCATCCTAAATCTAGAGGTTTGGGTGCAAATAGTTAGTTGTTGCCTTATGTTATTTGAATAATTTAGTTTTACATCCGACAATCGCAGTACTTAGAAAAAGCGAACTATACATAATTTACGACCATGTTGTAGTTAATTGTGCTGTAACATGTACTCGTATCATTTAATCTCTATGTATCCATATACACGGATGCATCGATATGTTATCGAGAGTATAACAGATCTATTGTATTCAATTTTCTGCATGTTTCAATCTTATTGTTACTTCTACTGTTTTAGACCCATCAATAAATTTTGTATAAAAAAACACTCGTATATTTTTTTATACAGAAATCATGCTAATGTTCAGCCTCAAGTTAAGTTGTCGGTAAACAACGTTGACGGTACGTTGCAACAGTCATCCACTTGTCACCAATTTTTTATATTTATAGTCTTCTTCTTTCATTTTCTCTTAAGATCCAAGCTACATTTCCAGCTAGCAAATTGTGACATTTTGTGATTTACCTTATACTTTAACTTTATTTCCAATTCTTTATGAGGGTATATGCACTTTAGGCTATTAAAGTATGTATAATATAAGAAAATAAAGAAACAATTCGGTTGTATAGAGTTTCACACAAGTTTCATTTTAGTTTTAGTCATTCTAAATCAGACATGGGGTACACATTTATGTGTTATTATAGTTTTACTGTTTCTTGCACATCTTTAGTGGTCTACTTGCGGTCACGAACTCAAGACCAAGAGTCATCAGATTAATTTTATTGAAAGTAGTCGTAACCCAAAAATAAGGACAAAGTTCATTTTAGAAGAATCGATATATTTGACATAATTTTACATTATACATCCAAAATTCATGGGTTCCCGTGCACCTCCGGGAACTCCCTCGGTCTGTCCATGTCTACTTGCGTCTACGTGCATATTAACATTTCGTTACAATTTATTTCTTTTATTCCTGAGTGAAATGCAACCTTAAATTGGTTACCAAAAGAATATTGTATTTGTTCTCCTATATTCTATTCTTTACTAAGAAAATTAAGGCAATTGATTATTTTATTTTATTTTTGTTAGAGTTAATGGAAATAATATTAAATGTGTATGTCTAGATTCGAACACGGGACCTTGGGATTGCACACTTTACGTATGAATGACTAACGGATGTTATGTATTTAATTATTTAGGACACGAAATATGTAATTAACGGTGTTGACTAACGACCGTTAAGGAATAAAGGAATGACCATTAGTGAAATTGGGAGGCAAAAGAAGGATCTAGAACCCATATTATGGGTTGGCCGGTTTTGGGTAAGGGTTGTATAACCCATGTCGACCCATTATTTTTCTTGTGCTTCAAGATGAAATTCACTATAAATACAACATATTGGTTTTATAATTTTGTATGTCAGTGCCTTTACTATAACCATTTAATGTTGTTGACTTTTTCTTCCTTGTAGATATAGTCGATCTTATCAATCCCTGTATCTTTGAAAACAAGATGACTTTAAATGAAAAATAGATCGATATGTTTTAATATTAAACAAAGCTTTTGGTTTAATAAACGTGTCTTTACACTAGCATCTAACGTTAGTTGGTTATAGTACGTGTGTACAAGACCATGGTAATAACTTACTTTAGTTATTCCATCTTGGATTGTGGAATAAAAGGGTAAGGGGTTCCACGTTAATCCTTTTATATATTCAAGAGAAGAAAAGAGAAGATTGATCATTGTTCTTGCTAGGATCTTGAGGTAACTCTAATTTACTTTTCAGTAATTCTTTATACATGTTAAATAGTAGATCCTGCTTCCGCTATGCGTACTTGATATGTTTATTTATTTAGATGTTGATCATGCTATTTAAATTCCAACAGTGGCATCAAGAGCCTGTTTAACATGTTAATGTAATTACCTAAACGCATAATAAAAATCAATTCTTGATTTATACACACTTGTTATGTCGATTTTTATTTTTTAGCGTTTGTTTTTGTAGAAAACATTCTATTAAAAATCGAATAGAATTTAGGGTTAGGGTTTCGACCCTAGTTTAACTAATTAATTAGTTTGTAACCCTAAATTAAAGAACATGTTGTGTTATGTGTTTATTTGCGTAATTAGGGTTACGTTCCTGATTGATCCATAATTCTTCATGCAAGGAATTAAGGATTAGGTTTGTTTATTTGCTACATTTTTTTTAAAGATAAATCTAAAATTAGGGAATACCATAATTAAATATATTAATTAATCGGTTATGTGCTATGTGGTATTTAATTATGTAAAACTTACGCGGCCAAGTTATTTGGCGTCTGTGGTCCATTGGGCACAATGAGCTCGAAAACCAATGGGAGTTTTAATAATTATATACATTTATTTACACATAGAGATTATTAATAGGGTTTATCAAAAGGTTTACATGTGGCTATATGATATTGTTAATGATCATATATGTGTTATTAAGTGTTTGTTTATTTTTTAATTACTTGATCTTTGTGTTTTAATTATGATGGATTGTAAACATCAAAGAGGGTAATTTTTTGAATAAAAATAAATGAACCTAATAACTATGAAACCTTCGTGGTAAATTATTTATTGCCAAGTCTTATGTGCCGATAGTGGTTCGCTTCGCACGGTAATTTGCTCCCAGGCGAGACTAGCAATTTAATAATTTACCACATAAATGTTTTAAGCAAGAAAATCATAAGTGTTTAGTTGATTGATGCAACTATACAAAAGTGGTCGAAGCGGCGGACCTAATATTGACAAACTATAAAGTGGGTATAAGGTTGATTTCGCATTAAATTGTGGCCTTAAAGAGACTCCATTCTGTCTCTCTGCTCGCCTGTGCGTCAATATTAGACTTACCAAGTACACCATGATAACGTACGAATCATCTTAAGGCAATGTTGTAAGTTACTCAACGCCATCAATTAAAACTTTGATGATTTGAGCTTATTAATGTAACGGATGAGTAAAAGTTTTGCATGAAACATATGTCACAAGATGAATGCATGACATCTTGTACATAATTTTTTGATTCACATCAAAATAAATACCCTTAAAATTTAAGTTATATGCCACACAATTAATACGGAAACACCTGAGGTTACATTCTATCATTGCTAGCAGCCTCAGCTGATGTAATGATTCAAAGAATGAGAATCAAAGGGTAAATTGAGCACTTTCATTGCTAGCAGCCTCAGCTGATGTGATGAAACGGCGTCAAGTTTACATGTTTCTAAATTGGTTAACTTAATTGAGCACTTTCATCACTAGCAGCCTCAGCTGATGTGATGGAACGGCGTCAAGGCATAAAGATTTGGGGATGAAACATGCTTACATTTGCAACCGTTGTTGGCAAAATATGTAAGTCCCATGATTCTAGGAATTGCAATTGGATATTGGCAATTGAGTGTAGCTCTACCTTATTGAGTACTTTCATTGCTAGCAGCCTCAGCTGATGTAATGAAACGACGTCAATTTGGATCCTAATTTTTCAGTGAAAATTAAATGGTTAAATTTTATTTACCATAGGTGTTTAATTTTCTTGAAAAGTTTATTATCGAAAATACTAAAATTGAATTTTGAAAAATTCTTTTAATGTATTTAATGCAACGTTAAAACCGTAAAAGTGGAAAATTCTTTAGTGGAAAGTTGATCTGCACCCGTAGGGTTTTTGGATAGAGTCAACTTAACTAAAAAGATTAAACCGAGTCTACTTTCCTTGTGAAGAGTGAGACTTAATCATATTCCTTTTCATGAATGAGAAAGGTATAATAGGAAAATTAGAATTGTCTAAATTCTAAAAAATAACTCATGGCAAATTTTTTAAGAAATTGCACGTTTAGGAGTTATTAAAATTAGAAGCTAGATGAATTACCGCAAAATTGGTAAAAGGCAAACTAGAATGATTGATCTAGTTAATGTGCTTTAACCATTTAAAGGTGCTACATACCATAGTGGTGATGGTAGACCTAATTGAGGAAGAAATTGCATGCCCAATTTTCTCAAGTTAATTGTATTGATGGATATTCCATCATTGACAAAGTAGAATGCATTCTTTAAGTACCTTAGTATGTATTACGTAAGGGATTACTCAAAGGTGTAGGAAAGTAAGCAACACACTATTTGCTTTCACTGGTTATGAAACACTTATAATGTTGTCAAATCCAGTGGGAGCATTGTGTTGTAATTACTGAATAATAAGTTCATGTAGTGATCTTTAATTCAGTGGGAGCTACAAGTCTTGGTATCTTGGTAGTAACCCGGATTATCTCTAGTATCTCTTGAGATAATTACTTTTCAATTATAGACACTTGTGGTATTAAGGATAATCGTGTACGTTTCCTTACTAGATGAGGTGATTCTATATCTACTAATATCTATGACACAATCATGTTAATCACATAAGCAAACTATTGACGTGATGTTTATCTGATACGTGATGTTGTTCCATGCACAAGTGGGAGAAATCTTAATTGTGTGCAAGCAACAACATAATGGGATATGATTTAAAGGGTTCTCTTGACTGCAAGGTCAGAGATTGATGTTCTAATGTGGTTTATTCACATCTAATCAATAGAACACTTGGAGTTAATATCTACTTTCATTACTAGATATTAATGACAAGGTAAATTACATACTTTCATTACTAGCAGCCTTAGCTGATGTTATGAAACTATGTTAATTTACAAGTTTCTAAATTAGAAAATTATTAGAACAAGTGTCAATATAATAATAAGACTACTTCAAATATGAATATTTATGTATTGTAGCAATGACATAAATAAATGAAGTAATCTAATACTACTTCATAATTGAATGTTTATGTATTCGTGGAATGACATAAATATATGAAGTGATAAATTAACTTGAAATTTTATTGAAACCAAATTGTGGCGTTCATGATTACTTTAGTTATACATGTTTATATTGTGAGATATAAAATATGAAGTCTTTTATTGCTATAAGACTTATAATAAAGTAAGACGTTAACTTGTTATGTTTTTAAGACATATACAAGAAGTCATTAAGTTGATCAATGACTTATAACGAAGATTGGGATTATAACAGTTTATGTCTTTTTGGTAAGACATAGAAATGAAGTGGCTTGGGCAAAGAGGCACTTATGTTATAAAGCATGCAATTGGCTTGGAAAATCTATTGTACCATTAAATTGACTTAGTTGGTAAATAGGTAAGCCAAAAACAAATATATTTATCTTACATATTGTAAGTCAAATCTTACAATATTAATCCTAATGAAATACATAAGTATATGGTATGTTCAGTTAGGAAAATCAAACTCTTGTAATATTGTTTGATTAAAGATAACTATATCTTCAATTCTTCCTAAAGATATCAAGGTTAGAAAATTGAGTAAGGATTGAATATACTCAATTAGACTCCAACCTAGAAGATTAATAAGACACCATTTATTATGGAATGTGATAAATCACATTAAGTCTTAAATTGAAGTTCGGAATTTGTTAAACTGCTTATGGGTAGGTTATTAACAAATTAATGTTATGAACTGTCAATATGTATTTGTAAAGTCCCAAAAGAGAACAAGTGTGTGTTGCTCTATTTGCTAAGTATTTATAGTTAATCTATAAATTGCAAAAGGCAAGTGGGAGTTTTATCTTGATGAGATAAAATTACAAGATACATAATCTTCTAAAAATACACTAGCAAATCATAATGAGGATTAAACATGTTAATGTTAAATCTCAAGATGATGGAATTCTCATTTCATAGATCCGCAAGGATATCTCAAATATTTGTAGAATATGTTGAGGATTATGAGTTACAGGATCATGGTATGCCTGTTAATAAATTGCAAATGTTTAATTTGGCAAAATTACTCATACTATGAATAATTAGATGCAGTCCAAGAAGATAACTAGTTTGGTAATGTAGTTGATCTTAAACTCTATAGTTACACTATAGAATGAAGATGAATTTCTACAAAGGAAATGAAAATCCTAGAGATTTAAAATTCTGGTGTAGAAATCATGATGGACAAATTTGTATACATATTTAATGTGTGAAAAGATTATCAATCACACTTAAGCAATTAAATGTGATTGAGATTCTTTCTAAGCACATTAAATGTATAAAGATTATGATTGTCATTCTTAGTTTCATTTATATGAAATTAATAATGGAATATCAAAACTCTTTCTTGGATAATTACTTGAGCGAGGACGATAAATAATTGAAAGGAGTATTTGAATTCAAATAATCTTTAGAAGTATACAAAGTGCAAATCATTTGTGAATGGATTATTGCATGCATCTAGGAGATATACTTATGTTTAGTTATTAAATCTTAGTTCTGATTTATAATTAAAATAAGATATTTCTTAATATTCCTGAAAGCTAGTGGGAGTATTATATTTATTTTCTTATTTCACATATGTTGTATAACATATGGGAAGTAACATTCCATTAACATTAAATGTTAAGTCTTGGTTCGGAATGAAACTTCACATGAAAATTTAGAAAATAAAACCTTGGAGTATTTGTTTATTGTTATAAACATAAGCGGTAAAACAAATAATTCTAATAAACATAATAATCTATTAGGAAGGCTAGATAGATACATATCTTTGAAAAGATATGGCATGAATAAATCTAAGGTTGACACAAGGATTTTTCATGTACATCATGTTATTTGTTGTATCATGCTTGGATGCAAGATGATTTGACAACATTAGTATCTAATTGAAAGCTATTAGATAACTAAGTGTAATGTATATGGTTGGATTAGAATTAACATCCTCAGCCTGGATTTGCTCCAAAATTCTAAATATGAACCATATGGCATATTGTTGCATAATTGATATAGTTGACAAATCTTGATAGATTTGAAGATATCAAACATTACACGATGAATATTAAAAGTTTACGGAATTTTAAAGAGCATATTGTTGTTTGGATACAATGATGCTGATAAGATTGAGATGACACTCAATGCTAGTCATGGTGGGAGTTTATCCTAGTTAATGGCCATGTGTACTAGTTATGCTCAATATGAGCATAGTTGCATTATACATAAAGAATTAGAATACTTTAACTACAAAGGTTTGGTAGTTTAATTTTCATAAATTCGTGGATGAGGATGTCACGCATTTTATAAAGTAAGTGGCAATATCTAGATAGATGAATGCACACATACAAGAATTTCAGTAAATGAATTCTTGAAATAAGTATTCTCAAAATTTCCGATGGATCAAGATTAGTTGATTTATGCTTTGTCAACAAGTATGGTTGTCATGACTTGTGGCATAATTCATTAATGGGAATTATGATGCATTGATCTATATTTAGTATTTGGATAAGGGATGTTAAGCAATTATTATCACTACTAGAAAAAGGGCTATCCTTGACTCCAAATGCGCGTCAAGAAGAGGTCAGATGACGCGCAAATGCCCGTCGAGGATGGACCAGTCATAAAGCTTCATGACTCGCATATGTGCGTCATCCCTCTATGATGCGCACTTATGACCCACGTTTTATGACTCCTTTTTGCGTGTCATAACCTAATTTTTTTTTTTAAATTAATTTTTTTCAGTTCCTAATTTTCTATTAAATGACAATTAAAAACCTGATAATACAAAATTAAAAACACAAATATCAAAATAACGCATTTCATATATTAAAAACCTGATAATACAAAATTAAAAACACAAATATCAAAGTCAATGAAATGTACAGATGCAATATTCGTTTAAACAAACCCATGCCATTTGAAGTACATTTAACAGGAAAGATGATAATAAACTGGAAATCAACAACAGTCGTTGACATAAACCTAATCATTTTAAACACCTCTCTAAAAAAACCTGATCTATTTCTAGAGGCTTGTGTTTCGTTGGACGTTGATGCACGTTCAGTAAAAGCACGACCCTCATACGAAGGAGAATTGGCAGCTGCAGACGAGCTATGCGCCCCCAATTTGGATCCCTCCCATAAATTGCAGCCTAATAAAAACAAAAAGAAATCATTAGCAATATTAAATACTCAAATAAGAGTTCATATCAGATACATAAGTCCACATTATCATGCCTTGGTAAGTGATGAAGATGCCACTGAGCGTGCTATCTTTGCTGCTTCAGCTTCCTTTTGCACACCAATTCTAACATAACAAAAACGCCCCTGTTGGGTTCCTTTTTCACACCAAATAGACCAACAAACAAACAATTAGCTAGGCCTGTTGGATGGGGCGCTTATCTGTGTGACAGCAACCAAACCAAACGCACCTTTTTGCGCAGAAAAATCAGCAACAAACGTACCCTTTTTAGTGCAGAAAATCTGCAGCAAACGCACCCTTTTTAGTGCAGAAAATCTGCAGCAAACGCACCCTTTTTAGTGCTGAAATTCCAGCAAACAAACACTCCCATTTGGTGCAGAAAATCAGCACACGAATACCCCTATTTGGGGCTGTTTTGCAGCCACTAAACACCCTAGGTTGGGGCTGGTTTTGGGGCTGTTTTAGCAGCCAACAAACACCCCTGGTTGGGCCGTTTTAGCAGCCAACAATACCCCTCATTGGGGCTGGTTTTGGCTGGACAGAAATCATCAAACAAACACCCTATGTTTGTGCACTAAGTAAACAAGTAAACGCACCCCCTTTGGATGGACTTTGTAGCTAATCCTAACAACAAAATAACAGCCTCTCGGCTGTGAATGTGGACCGAATCAACACAACCCCTTGGGTGATTTCCAATCGAACCAAAAAATAAACCAACACACCCTTGTGTGGCTCTCGGTGATGGGTCGAAACAAATCAAACGGACAAAACTGCAGTCTGCTGATAAGCCTGGTGTGCAGGGCAAAACTGCTCTACTTCAAGCTTGTGAAAAGCTATCTAAAGCTGAATCTAAAATCCTAAGAAAATTACACTAAGTAGGTGAGTTGGGGTGCTAATACTATCCAAGAATTTAGCTCCTAATATCTAAGCATGAGGGAATTAAAATTCATTGAACAGGCTGCAAAAATTGGAAAACTCAAAATAGTGGACTGCAATAACCTATCTATACTGATATAACTGAAATCTAAACACAAGCCTATGGGATTTAACTGCAGACTGAATGTGTGACTATTTGAAACTGAGATATGGCAAAAGTGACCTGAAATAAGCCAGAGCTTATTGGAGTTTACTTTTGACAGCTTATTGGCTTGTTCCTGCAACCCCAGCTCTCAAACCTGCAAAAATGATCAAAACAACCAAAGTGGAATTGCAAACAACTTATACAAGCTGTTTTTAACTTAATTTAAGTTGATAAGGATGCAGATGAACAGTTCAAGTCCTTTTGACCCACTTTGACTCAAAAAGTCAAACACTCCCTATGTAACTGTCTAAATATTTGAACTAACAAACTAAATTAAACTGAGCTTTAATTAACTGAGACCTTAATTTAATTTTATTAAACACAAAAAAATGCGGTTAAGAATAAGCCAAGGTTGTAAATATCGCTCGGCGGTACCGTGGCGGTCGACCCCCGCCAAGCGCCATATCGGTCTTGGCGGCACCATGGCGGTGAGCATAAATTATAATATATATTTGCCTAACCTGGACACCTGGTAGTCTGGTACTTCAATTCAGCAGACCTGGTACTATCAAAATGCTCCAATTCAGCAGCCATGTGATTGCAGAACCTGGATAAACAGTTAAAACACCATACAGAACCTAGACACACACCATACAATCATACATAACCTGGACAAACACCATAACATAATCTGTAGTTCTGTACAAACACCATAACAGAATCTGGAAAAAAATAAAACTGAGTTCATATTAAAGTTAAAAACAAACATAGCTGAATCTCGACAAACACCATTAAAAGTTTAACATGCTAAAAAGTTAAAACCATAAGGCAAAAGTTCATAAGTTCATTCTTGTATGATGTTAACTCCATCCGACTCGTAGTCACCTTCTTCATATATTTCCTCTTCACTCCCGGACTCGAAATCCTCATCAAAAAGTTCTCTTGGAGTTGGTTTAGTTGCTGTTCTTGAACTTTGTCGGGGTTGTAGATATTCATCGTCTTCCATAGCTTCACTAACCGCTTCCCAATGTGCTTCTGGATCGGTTTGAACCTCAGCTTCTTTATCTCCATCTCCATCACAATCAGCAACCCATTCTTGAGTCATGCGATCATCGTTTGATAATAGCAATTCAACGTTCCTGTCTTTTCTCCTTTTGGCCTTTTCATCCAGATCCGTGTTGAATTGAACATAAACAAGATTGTTCATTTTACTCGCATCCAATCTATTTCTTTTCTTTGTATGTATCTACAAAGTTAAAAGCAACAAAGTGTTATAAAATAATAAAATAAATATAATGACATATTGATATATAATTAAAATTTAAGTAGAAGTCTACGCACCCCTTCAAACGTGCTCCAATTCCTTTCACACCCCGATGAACTACTAGTTAATGAAAGAATCCTAATTGCAATCTTTTTCAAATTAGGAGTTGCACCAGCATAAGTTCCCCACCAATGTGCTACAATTTTAAAAGTTCATAAAAGAAATAAATAACAATGAAATTTCATAAAAGAAAGAAATTACTTCACTAATTTGCATTACCAGGATCATATTTATCATTATTCTCTTCACATGACGAAATTGCAAGCTCTTTACCAAATCTATCCATTTTTTTCTTGTACTTTGGCAACTCAACATTTAGCACTTGCATTTGCATCTCTAAATCTCCGGAATATATTTTTTCAAAAAACTCAAGAACCGCATCGGATACATTAGGATCATGTTGGATTTGCGTGTCCTTATAGAAATAATAAGGATTTAAGAGATAAGCCGTCAAATGCAAAATAGAATCCAGTCTACCTTTCATCTTCGTCTCTATGATTTTTAAGATACCCTCGTAAGCTTTTTTGTTATCACCCAAAGCCCCTTTGATTTCTTCCATTGCTTTTACCAACTCCCCATAAACAAAACCCATTGAAGGCTTCCAATCCGCATCAACCATTCGAAGCACTTTGACCAAAGGGGTAAACACTTTCAAACATAGTGTTACACCGGTCCAAAATGTATGACTTAGCACCGTTGCATATGCGGCTTTCCCTTTAACGGTATTGGAAAATCTACACTCTTCCCATTCGGTGCTAGAGAACATGTGTCTTAATTGCTCCTTTTTTTCGTTCAAACTTTGTAAAGTTAGAAATGAGGAAGCAAATCTTGTGACACCCGGTCGAACAATATCCTTTTTCTTTGTGAAATTTCTCATCATCGCCAACGTTTTGTGGTGAGAATAAATAAAGATTGTTAGCTTCTTTGCTTGATCTAGGATTTTCTTAAACCTTTGAATTGCACCAATACCTTGAACATATAACATATAACTTTTATCAGTAACATACTAACATATAACATATAACTTTTACAGTAACATATAGGTATATAACACAATTACCAGATAACAGTAATATATAGTACCTTCAAGCATAAGGTTAATGGTATGCGTCGCACATGATGTCCAAAAAATCTTTGGCCTCGTCTCTTTAAGCAACTCAGCCGCTCCCATGTTATTTGAGGCATTATCGGTCACAATTTGAACAACATGTTCGGCACCAACTTCTTGAATGCAAGCATCAACATACTCATATATGTATTGGCTTGTATGTGCTTCGTTCGAACATTCTTTGGAAGATAAAAAAACAGTACCCATCCTTGAATTTACACACAAATTCATAATGCTCCTCCTCTTTCTATCGGACCAAGCATCCGTCATAATCGAGCATCCATCCTCTTTCCATTCTTCTTCATTTCTTTTCACTTTGTTTTTTATTCTTTCAACCTCTTCCTTTAGGATTGGGGTGCTCAGCTCATATCTAGTAGGAGGTGGAAGCCCGGGTCCAAATTGGCCAACCACTTCCAACAACAATTTGAAGCTATCCCTTTCAAAGGCGTGAAAAGGAATCGCGGCCTCATATGCCCACCTACCAACGTATTTCTTTGCCATCCACATTCTCTCTTTCCGAATAGTATTGCTAAGATCAACATTTTTACCCTTCGTTCCCTTCCCCCTCTTTAAAGACTCCTCGGGGTTTACTTTATTTGCAAAGTTATCCATGGGGCCAAAATGATTTGGTTTCTTCATGCTAGAATCCTGTAGTTCTTCCTCACTTTCAATATCAATTCTCACCTCCGATCTTATGGTTTCATCGTGTTCCTTTTTACCTTGCTTTTTTAACTTCACTCCGTTAATAGCATCACGACATCTCAACTGATCATCTTTGGTAGCGGTTGGACATGACGTTACTTGTCCTGGAATTTGTGCAATATGTTGTTTCATTCTTGTAACCCCCCCCCCCACTCATATTTTTGCCACACAAGGTGCATTTAACTTTATCCGTGTTGGTTGGATCCGGGCAAACAGCATAGTCCCAACCAATATCCTTCGATTTTCTCTTAGCACCGGCAAGCGATGACTGAACGGATGGTGAACTAGCAGAGCCAGATGCCATTCTCAGGTGTCAATGAACTGAAATGTGAAATAAGTTAATCAGTGGTTGTGCATTTGTCACATTCAAAACCAGAAAAAAAAAGTTAACACCTTTCAATTAAGTAAACATATAAATTATCAATATGCATCAGATTATCATATTATCAATTACATATAGATAATTTCTAATTTATTCTATTCCTATAACTCTATTAGATTATCAATTATGTAAACATATAAATTAATTATTAAATTAATGAAATCAGAAATTTAATTCATTAAATCAGAAAAAAAAAATTAATTAATTAAATTAGAAAAGATACCTGTGGTTGTGTCGCCGGAGGAGTCGCCGGAAGTGAGAGTCACCGGAGGTGGAGTTGCTGGATTGTTATCTTCTTTAAGATTGAGTTGGAGATGGAGTGGAGTGGCTGTGAAAAATAATAAACGTTCCAAACTTGTAACCCTAAAAGATACCCATTTTTTTAATAAGTCAAACAAAATTATTGACCGATGTTGACCGACTTTGACCGATGTTGACCGACTTTGACTGATGTTGACCGATATTGACCAAAACGCCAAATTAGACCGATATGCCAAAAATCATGGCCGTGGACCGCCGCCAACCGCCATGGCGCCGCCATATCGGCCGCCATGGCCGATTTTTACAACACTGGAATAAGCTGTGCTGAAACCATTGGAATAAGCAATAAGCTTATTAACAAATCTCATCCTAAAATCAAGAAAATCAAGAAAAGATCAAAAATAATAAAATGAACCACAAGGGCCACGGGTCGAACCCGTGACCACCAAACCATTATCCACGACACAGCCGTGGGTTTGAACCCACGGTTCGACTCGAATAGAACCAATCCAAACTCAAACACGACACAATGACGATACCACATCAAGTTTTAATCATTATTATTCATCAAAACGTTAAACCCATTATTATTAGTTCCAAAATATCAAGATACGTGACGAGTTGGTCACGGGTTGACTCGTTTCCGAGTCAACTCTCGCATACATAGCATATTTCCTACCTTCTTTCTTCGATCTACACGAGTGGTGATGATACAAGGTGATGAGCAAGGTTTTTAGTGGCGCGTTGTGGTGCTAGAGTGACGGTGAGGTGGTGTTTGAGCGCGTGAGTCACGTCAAATGGAAGGGGAGATGGTGGTGAGTGTTTTGGTGGTGGTGGTGTGCTTGTTCGGGTGGCGGTGATGGTGTCTTGGGTGGTGGCAGTTGGCGGCGCAGAGAAGAGAGAAAGAGAGTATGTGAGTTTTTAGGGTTAAGTGATAATGAAGAAGATAAGATGATAGGTAGGGTTTTATTAGTTGTAGGGACTTGAGAGCGGGAAGTGTTTTGGCAAAAAAAAAAAAACAATCAGATGGTAAAAAAAAACATAGATGACCCCTATTTATGACGAAGCAAAACGAGCGTCATCTAGCAGGCTAAATTTTAACTGATTATGACCCATATGTTATGACGCTTCTGAAAACGAGTCATCCTCAATAAAAAATTTACTCGTTATGACTCTTATTTTATGACTTTGCTCTTTGCGCGTCATCTTGTAGCGTGGGTCATAAAAAGCGGGTCAAGGATAGCCCTTTTTCTAGTAGTGTATTTACAATGAATTAAAGTACGTGATACGTTTGTTTTCATTAATAATTAATTGTATAATATATTTGCATGTTTAAATCCGTGAATAACTTATGTTATTCTAAATTGTCCATTGTCGATTAATGATATGGGAATATCATTAAATAAAGACAAATGTGAGGATTGGTAGAATGTACTGTAAGGTTGAGATGCCAATATCACATGATATTCAAGGATTGGAATATAGGACTTATCCCGACTTCATGAGTTTACTTTATGGATCTTGTCATTAAGTAAATCATGTATATATTTATCCTCAGACTTGAGATACCAGATAATCGTTCATACATGTAGTGCATTTCTGTGACTCAATTTAACGCTATACGTAACTGGTAGCTATACGGATTGTTTTCGAAAGTGTTGCAAAGTATATGAGTTATGCTCGTAGTCAAAATGGGATTTGTTCCTTCAAATTTAATTTGAAGTTTAATACTACTGGGCCCCTCGTGGGATTAACAAGATGTTTGCGTGGCCACGCCCAAGATCTCCCCTGAGCTTATTCAGAAGATTTGGTAATCTTGTGTAATCGAAAAACGAGAAACAGAATTATTAATAAAGAATGACTCAGATCCATATCTTTATTAATGTAGTATTAGAAACAAAAGGATAAGTATGATGATCTAATCATCTAGTGGTTTTTCCAGGAGACCACACACCCGAGTTGTACTAGGGGCATTGGCGTGTTGCTAGACGCTAACCAATGTCATTACACTTTTAATAGATTTCCAAGTGGGAGCTGTTAGAGTTAATGGAAATAATATTAAATGTGTATGTCTAGATTCGAACACGGGACCTTGGGATTGCACACTTTACGTATGAATGACTAACGGAAATAATTAATATATAACTATGTTATGTATTTAATTATTTAGGACACGAAATATGTAATTAACGGTGTTGACTAACGACCATTAAGGAATAAAGGAAGGACCATTAGTGAAATTGGGAGGCAAAAGAAGGATCTAGAACCCATATTATGGGTTGGCCGGTTTTGGGTAAGGGTTGTATAACTCATGTCGACCCATTATTTTTCTTGTGCTCCAAGATGAAATTCACTATAAATACAACATATTGGTTTTATAGTTTTGTACGTCAGTGCCTTTACTATAACCATTTAATGTTGTTGACTTTTCTTCCTTGTAGATATAGTCGATCTTATCAATCATTGTATCTTTGAAAACAAGATGACTTTAAATGAAAAATAGATCGATATGTTTTAATATTAAACAAAGCTTTTGGTTTAATAAACGTGTCTTTACACTAGCATCTAACGTTAGTTGGTTATAGTACGTGTGTACAAAGACCATGGTAATAAATTACTTTAGTTATTCCATCTTGGATTGTGGAACAAAAGGGTAAGGGGTTCCACGTTAATCCTTTTATATATTCAAGAGAAGAAAAGAGAAGATTGATCATTGTTCTTGCTAGGATCTTGAGGTAACTCTAATTTACTTTTCAGTAATTCTTTATACATGTTAAATAGTAGATCATGCTTCCGCTATGCGTACTTGATATGTTTATTTATTTAGATGTTGATCATGCTATTTAAATTCCAACATTTTTGACAAACAAGACAATGATATTAACACAAGATTCATAGCATAAAAACAGAAGTATTGGCGAGATACAACCATCCACCAATTATTATGAACAAAAAGGTGTTCTAACATAGTCTTAAATGAAGTAGGGATGAGACATGAAAATCATCAATTTCCCTATGAAAAGAGAGCACTTAGGCTTGTAGGCTCTTTATGTTGTGGATTTGTTTCCCAGGGTTCAACCCCTTGGGGCATGCATGAGCACAATTCAATATGGTATGGTAGCGATATAACTTGAATTCATGATTTACAGCATCTAGGCGCTCCTTTGTATATTCATCACGACTGTCCATGATCCACCGATTAGCATGAAGCAACGCAGCGGGACCCAAATAACTCTCCGGATTCCACCAATAACTCGGACAAGACGTACTACAACACGCGCACAAAATACACTCATACATCCCATCCAGCTTCTCCCGATCCTTCTTACTCTGATAAACCTCCTTCCCTCCCACTTTCCCCTTCCTTTTCAACCACGGTTCGATACTCTTATACTGATTATAAAAATTAGTCATATCCACTACCAAATCCTTTATAACAAACATATGCGGCAAAGGCGTAATCATACTCTCCTTCTCCTCCGTTATTTTCGTCAAACAGGCCAAGCCGTTACATCCGTCGATATTCATCGCGCATGATCCGCATATCCCTTCACGGCATGATCTGCGGAAACTCAGGGTAGGGTCAATTTCGTTTTTGATCTTGATTAGCGCGTCTAGGACCATTGGGCCGCAGTTTTTGAGATCGATTTGGTAGGATTTGAGGTCTGGTTTTGAGGGTGAGTCAGGGTTCCATCTGTAGATTTGGAAGGTTTTCAGGGAGGAGTGTTTGGTTTGGGGTTCTGAGGCGTGGTGGCGGAGGATGGTGAGGGTGGGTAGGGGTGTTTGGATTCGGGTTATAGCTCGTCTCATTAAGGTGGTTGCCATTGTTGAAGATTCCTGGGAAATGAGATGAAAATATGAAAATAGAAAAAATTACACGGATGGTCCTTGTGGTTTACACGGATTTCAAGTTTGGGTGCTATTTCAATTTATTTACGCCAGACATACCTAATTTGGCAAACGTTTCACGAGTTTGGTCCCTATCTTGGATGGCCGTTAACTTTGACTGTTAAGTGTTTAAATTGCGAGGGCATTTGCGTCTTTTCAGGTTATTCTCTTACAATACTCAGCCTTATTTATTCAAACGCATCCCTAATTAAAAACCCTAATTAACACATCCACCCACCCAGATTAAAAAACCCTAGAACACATGTTCATACCCAAATTAAAAACCCTAAATCACGAATAAACTCCTTTCCAATCATGGTTTATTATAGGTGTGGTCGAGTATGCAAAATCAAAACTTCTTGGACAGATGGTCATCCAGTCGTCGTTTTTACAGTTGCCCAATTGAGGTAAGTTATAAAAATCGAAGTAAGTGGTTTAATCAAAACCCAAAAAACTTATTCATCTTATTTTCTTTCTACAGGGATCACGATGTGGTTGGATTGATTGGTTTGATCCTCCAATGTGTGAGCGTGCTGTTCAAATTATCCCTGGATTGTTAAGGGCTAGGAACAGGCATGAAAATGCCATTGAAGAATTGAAAAGTCAAGTTAGAAAGATGAAGATGTATTTGATGTTTAGTTGATTAGGTTTTGTTGTGGTAATGTACATTGATGAGTGTCTAAATACTCATCATTTCTGTCACATTTAGACTGCAAAAACATTTAAAAACATGCAGATATGCTTCAAAATACAGGAAATATCATTTGATTGTGTTTTTATGTGTTGCAAGTGCAAAAGGATTGAAAACAGGTGAAAACAAACAAAGTTTGCATAATTGGCAGTTTCAGTCCCTGAAGTTTCAAAAATGGCAAAACAAGTCCCCCCGGTTTTCAAAAATGGAAAATTATCTTTTATGGTCCTTGTATTATTGAAACTTGGCATGAATAACCCTTGGAAATAGTTTTGAGTTTTGGCAGCATTGGTCCTTGGATATTTCAGGAAATTACACAAATGGTCCCTAAGGTTAAATCCGGATCAACCTAAATACCTAAACCCATTTACCCAACTAAACCCAGCCAAACCCAATCCTAATATCTTAACCCAAGTCCAACCATTACCCAGCCCAAGCCCAATCCACTAAAAATAAACCCAAACCCGACTCCCTTAGTTAATCAGAAGTTTGACTTCGGTCAAACTCATCTCCTTCCCATACCACCCGCCAAAACCAAAACCATACCACTACCACCCACAGTATTTCTCTGCAACTCCACCCTCCTCCTCAGCACTCCACCTAACATGCCAAAAGGCATTTAATGCTTCTTCCTCAGTACACTCAACCAGAGATAGTGGATTTTTCCACTATCTCATTTTTGGCGCCAAAATCCTATTGAAGGGCTGAGATCATTTGTGGCTAATTCAAGGGTACAAGAATGATCAGAAGAAGATAAGAGAGATATCCCATCTTAGTTTTGTATATATAGGACCTCTTTGTAAGCCTAAAAAGGCAGTAGTTAAGTTTTTATTAATCGTTTTTAATTATCAGTCATTTACTTATTGTAATTTTCAATTCCAGTTGTTAATTCAAGTTGTTCTGAGGTTATTCACTTTCTTGTAATTCAGTATTGTACTCAGTTTAAGTGATAATAGAAATGCAAGTTTTTTGTTAATTCGAATTAAGCTCAAGTTCTATTAATAATCAAACACAAACAATCCACACCCTTCCTATAAGCTTATGAAAGCTTTTCATAGCTTTATGTAAGCTTATATAGTGATTATAAGCTCTAATCAAGAATTCCAAGAAAAGTCAATGAAAGTCAACATAAGCTCTCAATAAGCTCTTCTGAAGGAATAAGCTATTCAGAAAAGCTGAAATTGGTTTTCTAGCTTGTTGTTAACAAGCTAGAGTTGTTCTGATCTTGTTCTATCTATTTCAT
Organism: Artemisia tridentata subsp. tridentata; assembly: GCA_021014915.2. NCBI lineage: Eukaryota > Viridiplantae > Streptophyta > Magnoliopsida > Asterales > Asteraceae > Artemisia > Artemisia tridentata. Next base: position 76,396,087 of record CP139508.1, read on the forward strand.
AAGCTCTTTCAGTTGTAAGCCAAATTCCAAGTTTTATTTAATTTTTCAAGTTACTGTACAATAGCTTATTGTTAGCTTATTTTCATAATTTATTGCTTATTACTAGTTTGTAACTATATTTCATCAGTTTTACTTGTTTAATTTAGTCATTTCTTAATTTTGCTTAAAAAACTATAAAAAGCCAAAAATAGCTAAAAATAGCATAGCTTATATTATTGCTTATTTCTGTTTTGAAAGTTGCTTATTAGAGTTAAAATAAGTGAGATAATCAGTTAACAACCAAAAACCTTAGTTAAATCTAGTTGTTGCTTTTTAAAATCACCACAGACCCTTTGAAAGGAGTGTTTGGCTTTAAGTAGTCAACTGGTCAAACTAGCTTGTTACTGTGCATTGACCACCTCATCAACTTTGATCCAGCTTATTTTAGATATAATAAGGTGTTTCTAAGTTCTAATTAGCCAATTATATAGATTTTCTAGATTTGAGTGGACTGTGATCATTTCAGCCCATGAAAAGATCAAATAAGCCATATTAAGCCATAAGCTATTTTGGACCTTTTCTCTGGCTTCTTTGAGGTCTTTCTAGTTCATCTAGTGTAAAGAAGAGACCTGGTTAATTACTCTTGTGGTTTGTGCACATCTGTGCAAGTCTGCACACACAAACTCAGTATACACTGAGCAGAACTCCATTTTTCTAGCTGCTAATCTCAGCTGTTTATCTGCTTATTTACTTAAGCTCACTTCCTGATTTTAGGTTTGCTTATAGGTCATAGTACTAGCTTATAGTTTCTGTGCCTGGATTCCATTTCGGAGCTTATTTAATAGCTTAAATTAGGTCTGCAAATTCTCCCAATTCACTGATTCAGGCCTGCAATAAACTTTTGGTTTCTAACCCATCTGATCTAGCCTCCAATTGGAGTTCAATTGAGTTGTTAAATTTGGGGCTTTTAGTGTTTTTGTGTAGCCAGTAGTACTAGCAAGGTTTTGCCCCCATATTATTCCACTTATCAGCTTATTTAAGTGCTTAAAATCTGCCTGCAAGTTGGTGGTTTTTCTGCATAATTTGTTACTACTGTTCAAGTGCTTATCTGCTTATTTTCTTAGCTAAATTGATCATATATAGTTGTTTTAAGCTTCTCTCAGTGTATTGATATGTTTCCTAGCTTTTGATAATTTTTATAGCTTTTTAGCTTATTTGCAAAACTGCTTTTCAGCCCATTTGCTTATTAGGGTTTAGATAACTTTTGATTTTATTTTTCCTAGACTTAGAATATTAATTTAGACTTAACTTGAATTTTTCAGATTTTTTCTAAGTCATTTACTATTTTTAATCATTTTAATTAGTTTATAATAGTTTTTAATTCATAATAAATTAAATAATAATCAGAAAAATATAAATCTTTTTTCTAAAATTTTCTTTTATTATTTAGGATTGAAGAAAAATAATTTTGCAATTTTAGGATTAGTTTTCTAATATTTCACTTTTTAGTCCCGTTTTAGATTTCCCGTAACGCGTTTTTAATATAACGAGGTGGGAGCCCGCGCGTTGCGCGGGTGTGTTGCTTATAATTTTTGTGCTATACGTGTTTTGTCGTATTTTTATGCGAAATGGATTTTTTGACAAAGGATTCCTTTTGTAAAGAGCCGTGAACTTCAGGGGTATTTTTTGCCATTTTTTAAACATTTTTTTTAAAGGGACTACTTTTGCAAAGAGCTGTAAATTTTCGAGGTATTTTTTTGCCAACTTTGAAAAATATTTTTTTGGTGTCGTGTTTTGATGCGAAATGGATTTTTTGATAAAGGACTCCTTTTGCAAAGAGCTGCGAAGTTCAGGGGTATTTTTTGCCATTTTTCAAGTAGATTTTTTTTTAAAAGGATTACTTTTGCAAAGAGATGTCAATTTTCGGGGTATTTTTTGCCAATTTTGAAACATATTTTTTTTAGATAACTTTTCAAAAAAAAAAAAAAAAAAAAAAAAAAAAAAAAAAAAAAAAAAAAAACTGTAGCTACAGTAGCACTGTAGCTACTGTAGCAAAACTCACAACTTGCACTGTTGTTTCAACAGTACATTCATGAACAGAACACGCTTTTTATACTATTGTATAATTTGTGTTAATTCTTAATTTTCTTTTGGAAATTTGTTTCTCATTGTTTAAATTAGAATAATCAAGCAAAAATCCATAATCCAATCATCAGTCACTCTAATTCCAAGCTTCAAACAATTGCCCATTCATACCTCGTTGGGAAACGATCCGGGTAATCACTTACCTGGTTTCACACTACACACACAACGTGATTTTTTGCAAGTATCCTTTTTCACAAATGGGTGATTTGTATTTATTCACGTGTATCCGTCTGCATAATATTTATATACACTATTTAGCACGGATCAAATTTTGGCGCCGCTGCCGGGGAGGTTGTGTTGCGACAATATTGTTTCGAGTTTAAACGATTAGTGATTTGAGACCCTTCCTTGTGAAGTTCCTATTTCTCATAAACCATATAAAATACAAAATTATTTTCCTTTTCTTTTATATATATTATCATATAAAAAAATAAAAACCCCAAAAACATTTTCTGTTTTATTGGTAAAATAAAAGATTAAAAGCTAAATAAATATAATATTCCTCAACTTGGGTATTATCATAATAAGTTCCCAAACCAAAGATTAAAACTTGCCTTTGTGTCGCTTGCGAATTCGGCTCACCTTTGATTGATAAACAAACTATAACGGAGGTTTAAGGATAGTTTGACATTAAATTGTCGAACTGAAAGAAGCGGGTTTTTAAGGAGCATTAATTGCCCACCTTTGCTTCTCCGCCACTCTGTGCGTTTTTCAGTCAGAGAGCTACCGTACGCTGGTTGATTTAAGGATTTAAGTTCCTTTTGTTTTGCTTCGATCTTGTTTTAATTAAATTATTTTATTGAGTGCATGCGCACTCGTTCTTCTAGGTCATCAAGCCCTTTCCGTGAGCTTGTAAACATACCTCGAAGACGTCGTAGACGTTCTGCTCCATCAGTCGTACCCGAGATACGAACTGATCCCAAAACCACTGTCATCATGGCAGAAGACCGTCCTATGAATGAGCTTCTCCAAGCTCCCACCGAGGGCTATGGAGATGCCATTATTGTTCCAGCCATCGTGGCTGAGAATTTTGAGCTTAAAACCGGGTTGATAAACCTTGTAACATCGCGTCAATTCTATGGTTTTGAAAGGGACGATCCTCAAGATCACATTCGATGGTTCAATAAAATCACATCCACCATCAAATGCAAAAATGTCCCTGAGGAATCAATCAAACTTCTTCTTTTCCCGTTTTCCATCGATGGGGCAGCCCGGATTTGGCTTGATAAACAACCCCTCGATCAATTGGAACATGGGAAGATTTGGTTCAAAAGTTCGTAAATGAATTCTTTCCTCCTTCTAAAACCACGCATCTTAAAAATGAAATCATGAAATTCTCTCAAAGGTTTGATGAACCATTTGGAGAGGCATGGGATCGTTTCAAAGAATTGTTCCGCAAATGTCCTCATCACGGTTTCACCGATTTGATGCAAATGGACACTTTCTACAATGGGTTAAACCCATCTGACCAAGATTCTCTCAATGCCTCAGCTGGAGGTAATTTTCTGAGCAAATCTACTAAGGAAGCCATTGCACTTATTGAAAATAAGTCTAAGGTCCGCACTGCACGAACCAGGCCATATAATTCCCAGGCTAGTGCTGGTCCTTCCACTTCATCTCCCGTGAGTTCTTCTAGTACTGATACTCAGCTTGCTGAACTCACGAAAGCTATTCAAGCTTTGGTTTTCTCCTCACAAAAGAAAGATTTTGCTCCACAAACTTCTCACACTGCTGAAATCAAAAAGATAGAAGTTTGTGTTACTTGTGGTGGTCCTCACGCTTACTACAATTGTACTACCACCGATGGCACTACATTTGATGTTAATGCTATAGCCGGAACTTCCAATCAAGGAGGTAATCAATACCGTCCTCAAGTGGAACCAAACTACCGTGCTAGCAACCAATTTGGACCACCCGGATTTCCTTCACCCAACAATCCAAATAGGATTAATCCTAATCAACAAAAAGGGCAAAACATGCAAAATCAATTTCATGCCCCGAACAATCAATACCCACCCCAAAGGGGTAATCAAGGGTATTCAGCTCCTAATTACCAAGGACCTCTCTCAAATGAACTTGATAACTACATCAAGGTTAATGAGACCAAATTGAAGGCAATGCAAAATCAGATCTCTAATTTGAAGAATGAATTTCAATCTTCAATTTACAAGCAAGGAACTGAGCTAAAGAATGAGCTTTCAAACAAAATTGATCATTCTCAAAGCGAAGTTAAGAATATGCTTGCCAGTCTCATGAACCATCTCAATCCACCTTCTTCCTCGGGAGGTCTCCCTGGTAACACTGTTGTCAACCCAAAGGGTGAACTCAAAGCTGTCACCACACGCAGTGGTAAAGCTTATGATGGACCCACTATTCCTACTACCTCTTCTTCTCCTCCCCCTGAGGTAGTGGAAAGTGAACCTGAGGTGACTAAGGACAAGTTACTTCCTACTAATAACGGAGGTACCGACAACGTCCAACCTCAAGTTGTCCCGAAACCCAAGACTAAACATGGAGTTGTCTTTGAACCGCATGAAATCCCTGTTGATAACCCTAAATCCAAACCTTCTATTCCTTACCCATCACGTTTAAATGAGCAAAAGCTCCGCGACAAGGCTAGTCAACAAATGGATAAATTCTTTCAAATCTTTAAAGAATTACATTTTGACATAAGCTTTGCGGATGCTATCATTCTGATGCCCAAGTTTGCATCCAAAATCAAACACTTGTTAAGCAACAAGGAAAAACTGTTTGAAATGGCAAGAACTCCATTAAATGAGAACTGCTCAGCAGTTATCTTGAAAAAGCTTCCCGAGAAGCTTGGAGATCCTGGAAAGTTTCTAATACCTTATGTATTTCCGGGAATGGTTGAATGTTATGCCTTGGCCGATCTTGGTGCAAGCATCAACCTGATGCCTCATTCAGTATGGAAGAAACTTTCTCTTCCTAAACTCACCCCTACCTGCATGACTCTTGAGCTTGCAGATCGTACTATATCACTTCCTCTCGGCATTTCCGAGGATGTGTTTGTGAAAGTAGGGAAGTTTCATTTTCCAGCTGACTTTGTGGTTGTTGAATTCGACGCAGATCAAAAGGTTCCTCTCATTCTTGGAAGAGGATTCCTAAGAACGGGCCATGCTCTCATTGATGTATTTGAGCATGAAATCACATTACGTGTGGGTAATGAAGCTGTTACCTTTAACCTCGATCAAACTTTGAGGTACTCCTCAAATTATGATTCTGAATCGGTTAACCGAATCGATGTCATTGATGTTGCTTCAGAGGAGTACTCTCAAGAGTTTCTTGGTTATTCTCATAATTCTGTGAGTGGGGACCCCACCACATCTTCTCTGCCTATCATTTCCGACCCTTCCCCTTCTCTCACTCCTGTTGAGGGAAGTGATTTCATTTTGGAAGAGATCGAAGGCTTTCTCAAGTGTGATTCATTTCTAGAAGGAACTGATAACGCTGAGATTGATCTGGAGGGAGATATTCTTCTTCTTGAGAAATTGTTGAATCAGGACAATTCTCCTCCACTCCCTCCCGTTGAACTTCATAATGAGGAAATCAAATCAGTTGAGAAAAACGATGAATTTCCTAAGGTCGAACTCAAAGACTTACCACCTCATCTTGAGTACGCATTTTTGGAGGGTGATGATAAATTACCCGTCATTATTGCTAAAGATTTAAGTGATGAGGAAAAGACTGCTCTAATAAAGGTCTTGAAGTCACACAAGCAAGCCATTGCTTGGAAACTCTCCGACATAAAGGGTATCAACCCTGAATTTTGTACTCACAAGATTTTAATGGAGGATGACTTTAAACCAGCAGTCAAACATCAAAGAAGGGTGAATCCTAAAATCCATGATGTTATCAAACAAGAGGTTCTCAAACTTCTTGATGCAGGATTGATTTATCCCATCTCTGATAGTCCTTGGGTTAGTCCCATTCACTGTGTTCCAAAAAAGGGTGGCATAACTGTTGTCACAAATGATGAGAATGAGTTGATCCCAACTCGATTGGTTACGGGGTGGCGTGTTTGCATTGACTATCGTAAGTTAAATGATGCCACCCGAAAAGACCACTTTCCTCTACCCTTTATGGACCAAATGCTTGAGAGATTAGCAGGGAACGAGTACTATTGTTTCCTTGATGGTTTCTCGGGTTACTTTCAAATTCCCATTGATCCACAAGATCAAGAAAAGACCACCTTCACATGCCTCTATGGAACCTTTGCTTATAAACGTATGCCTTTTGGCTTATGCAATGCTCCAGGCACATTCCAAAGGTGCATGATGTCCATATTCTCCGACATGATCGGGAAAACTATGGAGGTCTTTATGGATGACTTCTCGGTCATTGGGGATTCATTCAAAACATGTCTCTCCCATTTAGAAAACATGCTGAAACGGTGTGAAGACACCAATCTTTGTCTAAATTGGGAGAAGAGTCATTTTATGGTCAAAGAGGGCATTGTCCTCGGCCATAAGATATCAAAGAACGGGATTGAGGTTGACAGAGCTAAAGTTGATGTCATTGCTAAATTACCTCATCCCACTACCGTCAAAGGTATTAGGAGTTTTCTGGGTCATGCCGGTTTCTATCGTAGATTCATACAAGATTTTTCTAAAATCGCCCGGCCTATGACTCATCTCCTTGAAAAGGATGATCCTTTTATCTTCTCACCCGAGTGCATCGAAGCTTTTGAAACATTAAAGAAAAAGCTTACTGAAGCACCCATTCTAGTTGCCCCCGACTGGGATTTACCCTTTGAGCTCATGTGCGATGCAAGTGATTTTTCTATCGGTGCAGTCCTGGGGCAACGAAAAGCCAAACACTTTCAGCCTATCCACTACGCAAGTAAAACCATGACTGAAGCTCAAACTCATTACACCACTACAGAAAAAGAATTATTAGCTGTGGTGTATGCCTTTGAGAAGTTTCGGCCATATTTAATCTTGACGAAATGTGTAGTGTATACGGATCACTCGGATCTCAAATATCTCTTTGCAAAACAAGATGAAAAGCCAAGATTGCTCCGTTGGGTTCTCCTCCTGCAAGAATTTGATATCATTATACGTGATAAAAAAGGAGCTGAGAACCTAGCTGCTGATCATCTATCCCGATTAGAGAACCCACACCAAGATGTTTTCGAGAAAAAGGAAATTAATGAAACATTTCCTCTCGAGACACTCAATGTGGTTGCTTTTCGTGGAGATTCTACTACCCCGTGGTTTGCTGACTTCGCAAATTACCATGCGGGTAACTTCATAGTGAAAGGGATGTCGACCCAACAAAAGAATAAATTCTTCAAAGATGTGAAGCATTACTTTTGGGACGAACCCTACTTGTTTAAAGTATGTGCGGATCAAGTCATTTGGTGGTGTGTTCACGGCCAAGAGGCCGATGATATTCTTAAGGCTTGCCACAATGGACCCACAGGGGGACATCATGGTGCCAATTACACCGCCAAGAAGGTGTTTGATTCCGGTTTCTATTGGCCTACAATCTACCGTGATGCCCATGACTTAGTGAAATCTTGTGACTCTTGTCAACGTCACGGGAAGATCTCTCAAAGAGATGAAATGCCACAAAACGTCGTTCAAGTTTGTGAAATTTTTAACGTTTGGGGCATTGACTTTATGGGCCCGTTCCCGTCTTCGCAAGGGAACAAGTATATACTTGATTTGTGTCAATTATAGATCAAGGGAGAATTGCAAAGGAAATATGCAAAACCCGAGTCGTTTGTCCCGACGAAAATCGAATGGAATTTGTGTTCCCGGGACGTGATTCGTGTAGTGAATGAGAAAAAGAGTGATTGATTGGTGATTTTATGCTACGAATAATAAAATATTAAATGTAAGCAACTAATTAAGCTAAAGAAACAATTAATCTAAACATGTAATCCTAAAAGCGAAAATTGAATTTTAAAACGTTACGCGACGAAATTTAAAAACGTAAATAAAAGTGATTTTCTAAAATTTAAAACCTAAAAATGCAAATATAATTTTCCTATATTAAAACTGATAAAAGAAAATTTTTAGAAAAAGAAAAATATTTTTTTTGACTTTTTAATAATTTTTTATGAATTAAAAACTAATTAAAACTATTTAAATGATTTAAAAATAGTAAAACTAATTGGAAAAATCTGAAAATTTCTGAGTAATTTTAATTTTTAATAAGAAACATAAGAAAAATAAAATCAGCACTCAGTTCAGCTTAAATAAGCTGAACAGTCAAAATAAGCTCTAGGAAATAAGCTAAAAATAAGCAAATGAAAGCCAAAAATTACAAGAAGCTCAGAAACTGATAAGCTAACTATAATAAGCACAGAACAACTAAAAGTGATCAAATAAGCACAAGCTTTAAGCAGATAAGTAGCTAAACAGTTTCACATTTAAACAAAAACAAATGGGATATCACCACTATTACAGCTACTCTAAAAGCCAGAAATAAGCTAATTATTGAAATCCAGATGCAGAAACTAAAAGCCTATATATCAGAAAACTTAAGTTCTAAAAATGCCCAAAAGTAGTTCACTAATGCTATCCTAAATGAACCCTAGATCAGAAGCTAGTGGAAACCCCACACTGTTGCAGAAGTTAAGCAGTGTGAGAGCAGTATTGCAGACTTATAAAAAGCTAACTCTTAAGCTCTAAATTGCAATTCAAGCTTAGCAACTAAAATTTCATACTACTAACTCTTTAAAAACCAAATTTCAAACATAGATCACAAAGGAATAAGCAATTGCAGATCAATGAAGAAGCTGAGATAAGCTTACATGTGCAGGTCTGCTCCCTTGTTTTCTGTTGCATCAGAATCGAACTTTGGGTCCTAACTTCTTTCAAACTAAATGGAACACCACCAAAATTTTGGAACTATACTTAGACAGCTACATGCATCTTAAGTAGCCCCAAAAATATCCTCAAGAGCTTCAGCTAATTGAGAGAGCTTAAGCGAATAGCTTAAAAACTAGGATTTCACTAACTAAAGTGAAACATCAAAACAGACCAAGACAGCTTAAATCCTTGTGCAATCTACTTATCTATATTCAAAACAACTCAATCAAATTCTAGCTAAATGCACATAAACAGTGATAAGGGCTTAATTCCGAAAATCAATCTAATGCCAAACTCCCTTTTGTTTAACTGCTTTTTGACTTTCAAAGGGTTTACACCAAATTCAGTTGAGAATTTAAAAACAGATATAGAACTAGCTATATTTAGCATCAAATAAGTTAGAGTAACTTTAAAATAAGCAGTAAGAAAAAAAACAATAAGCTAGGCTTGACTAAAAATTGACTTTCATTTAAACTTGAATTCGAGTACAACTGAAATACTGAAAAGTAAATTAACAAAAAGCTTGCTACAATAAGCCACAATAAGCAGAAATTAAACTAATCTAATTAAGGCTACTCCTAATTTACCCTAACTTCTAACCTAAAATTATCTAACATCCGAAAAGTGAGAGAGAGAGCCTTGAATATATAGCCATCAACTTCAAATCGTAGCCCTCCATTTCATCTCCTTGTCATCAAATCGTTCACAACCCTTGGATCAAAATCGATGAGGTGTTCGGACCAATCATGGCCTGCCACGTGGCCAAGCGTGCGTGTTCTGACACCTGACAAGCTTCTAGAATTGCGTGATTGGACCAAGATACCCTTAATTGCTGTGAATTTGTACGGTAAAAGGATTAGGGTTGAGGTGAATAGTATTTTTTCTGGGTAAAGATAAATTGGGTGGCGGGTTAGTGTTAGGATTTGACCCGGGTTATGGATCGGGTATTTGGTTATGATACTTGGGCTTAGGCTGGGTTAAGTTTAGAGTTGGGTTAGGATTTAAGGTTGGGCTTGGTTCTAGATTTATTGGACTCGGTTATAGTAAAATGGGTTTATGTTTTAACTATAGATCCGGTTATGGTTTTGGATTATGAGGATTTTGTGTGAAAAGTGAAAAAATGATAAGGACCAAAGATGAAAACTCTGAAATTTCAAAGGATCATTTCTGCCATTTTTCCATACTAAATCCAAGGGCTTAATTTGCCATTTGATGAAACTTTATGGATCGACTTTGACATTTTGCATCCCGGCTTCGGCTATAAATACTCTTCCAAGTCCCGTGCTCGTTTTTCCCGGTCTTTGCTTGATTTTCTTGTCCTTTTTCGATATCCGTGCCTGCATATGTAAAAACACAAAAACACAATATATTTGGCATAATTGGTTAGTTTTTGGTCTATTTGAGTCCGGTTTTGGTAAATAAAAGGTATGTGTTTAAGCACATACCAAATTCCCCCAGACTAAGCTATTGCAATGTCCTCATGCAATGTTATAAAAACACGTTTTTGAAACCGAAAATTTCCAATCTCTTTTTACTAACTTTGAGAAGTAGCAAAATTTTCAAAAGAGATTAAGAAATCTTAAGTTCTAAAAACTCCCCATTATTTCTTTTATTCTATTTTTGTAATTTTCTTATTATTCATGTGACGGCTTTGTCGATAATCATTATCTGACGATAACTTTTAGGGTCTTCGAGCAGGAAACACGACTCATAAAGAAGTGACCATACGGATAAAATTCGTCGTCCCTGATTTTTCACAAGTCCCCAAACTAAGCTTAAAAACGAAATCATTGTCATTTACAAGTTAGATTGCCGACACTACTCATAAAAGCTAATTGTGGACTCTTTGTTCCCAAATTCCTATTTTCCTCTATTTATTTTATTTTTGGTGAGAAATGAATTTCTTCAAATTCTCGTTTCGATAATTTTTTTAAGCTGATAAAGATACCTTAGTTTAGACGCTAAGTAGTTTCCAAACCTTCCCTCGAAAACCGTTGCATACAAAAATGAGGTCCACATCAAGGTCTCTGATTTAACACGATTTTGAGGATATCCCTTTTATTTGCGACCGAAACAACTCATCTACGAGTCCAGAGACGGAAGCCTTTATTAGGACACCCCCGGAGTCGAAGTTTGGCATTTTTAGACATTATTAAGCACATTAACGTATTTAGTCCTTGGCCCTTTATAACAATCACAACATCGGCTGCGAACCGGCAAGATGTGATAGTCTATTATGACCTTGGAATTTTTCCTCTGCCTTTATTAGAAGTCTACAACATCGGCTGCGAACCGGCAAGATGCAGAAAACTTTTTATGGCTTTGGATTATTATTATTATTCATTATTCATTATATATTTTGCCAAATCCCGAGTCCTACGGCTTTTATAACAATCCCAACATCGGTTGCGAGCCGGCAAGATGGAATAGTCTATTACACCGTAACACTGACAGTACCTTGATGTGTACCCAACTTTCATAAGCAAGAATTCTCTAAGGAAGAAATAAAAACTAATCATAGCCAAAACCAAAATACCTTTAATTATTCCTAGATTACTATTTTTGGGTGAAACAAGCTTATGGGAACAAAAAGCCACAAGTAACTTTGATGAGCTCTAAAGAGATCCAACTACTCCACGTTTAGCAATCTAACTTATAAACAACTCTATCATTTCTCGTTCTTCGCAAATTTAAAATCTTAAATAATAAGATCCGCGAATGCTTAGCCTTATAATCAAGCCATGCATATATAAATTCAAATACGGGAACTTGCAAACTCTTAAAAAGAATTTGCATTTTATAGCTCCTTGTGTAAGAGACTAGCACAAGCTTATAGATTATAAATGGTTAAGGAGACAAGCTAGGGCTCAACACGCCCGGTCAAGTCAGAATTTTATTCCTACTCTCTCCAGCGGAAAGTCAACAAAAATGTCAAAATTTATTATATTTTTGCACAAAATTTTTAAAATTTTCTCATTTTTTTGGATTTTTTTCAATTTTGGAGGAAAAACGGGGTTGCATGAGAAAACGGAAAAAATGCAAGGCAAAAATCAAATCGCAAGATTACCCCCCAGACTAAAACGAGACATTGTCCTCAATGTCTTAAAGGTAAAGGTTCTCCTACAAAAATCTAAGGCCGTTTATTAATTATGCCAAAAGATAGATGTAAAACGATAAGATTTTAGGATATCGGATGAGCAACGGATGATGAAACTCGAGTAGCGTGAAGGAAACTACGAGCACGAGAGTCTTCATCATCGGGCATTCCTGGACACATCACAGAAAACAACGAAACATGAAAAATGGAAGAGGAAGCCCTCCTCACTCACTTTATTAGAAAAGAGAAAAGAAGATAAAAGGATATGCATGGGGTGCCTCCCACGAAGCGCTTGTTTTTGGTAACCGAGTCACATGAGCTTGACTCGACCCCGAATTTATTTGTCCTTGGGGGAGCATGTGGAAGAGATAATCTCCATCGGACTTTCGTTCAAGATGTTTGGATAAACATTGAAGCATAAGAAAGTTCCACCCCGATGAGATACCCGCGGCTCTAAAAAGAAGGAGAGATGCCGGGGTCAAAGATGGTATCTTCACTCCCGAAGGAGTGAAAGATAGGAGAAGTCACCGGGTAGGTGAAGAAAGGAAGAAAGATCTTGATAACAATTGTAAAGAAATTGTCATCCTCACACCCGAAAGAGATAAAAAGGGTGGGTTGGGTGGGCAAATTATCATACTTTTCAGAAATCTCATCCACCACTTTAGAAATCACAACACCCGTATCGGGCTTGATATCATCGGGTGGTTTAGCGGGCGGACGAGTGGGTGATGGCTCAACATGTAATGACTCAGTTTTATAAAGTGAAAGGGGATCATCATTAAGCAATCTTTCAAGAAAAAGAATTTCCCCTTCCGAATCATGGGAATCGTCAGGGCGAGGTATTGGTAAAATCAGCTCATCAAATGTAAAATCCTCGTCCTTGACGTTCTCTAACCCTTCATCGAAAAGAGGATTAACTTTGCAAGAAGTATACTTATCATTGAATTCAAAAAGAGGGTTAGAGAAAATCCCGGAGGTAACTTTGGAAATGTCAAGAGAATCTCCACAAGATTGCAAATCACTTTCATCGTCGGATATCTCCTCGGACTCACTTGGGATTGGGACGAGGTTCTCAACATTGTCTGATTCCGTTGCCGGAATAGTGTCGAGATGCTCGTCCCCCATTTTTAGAGAGTCCTCGGGTTCAACGGTAGAAAAGACGGGTGCAATTGCAGGGAAAATTTCTAACGGAATAAATCTCTCCTCGTCAGCACAGTACTGTAAGGCTTTCCGAAATCTAGCCTCTTTTTCCTCGGCAAGTAATTCTTCCATATACTTCTCATGACGATAAGCCAAAAGTTGATTAACTGCTTGCTCTTGATTTTGAACTGCTTCGACAACGTCTCCCAAAGATTTTACAATTTCGCGCACTCTATCTTGATAATTGACGGGATTTTGTGGGGGTTGGGCAAAATCATGAGAATTGTAACTCAAATTTGGCTCATAATGAAAGTTTTCAAATGATCCCCTACAATCTTCAATACTTGATATATTTTGGAATGATGAATTATTGACATACGGTTCTTGCTCATAGTAGTTTTGAGGAGGGTGATTGAAATTGTTTTGAGTATAATCGGAAATGTTCGGATTAAAATCATAAGTATATGAATTTTCGGCTTCCGAAGCACAAAACGAACAAAATCCATTGAACAAATTTCTACCACACCTCTCGCAAGTGCACCGTTGACAATAAGACGATGTCGGATCAATCGAATCTCCACACCCATCGCAATAACGTTGATCGAACGAAGATATATCGGGCTGTGGTGGGTAGTTGTAGAAATTTGAAGAGTCGTTGAATGAATTCGTATTTGGATTATAATCAACTGAATTCCTCGAACAAAACAAACAACTTCCGTTTCGAATATCATTTCCGCACCCTTCGCACGTACACCACCGACACGGTAATCCAAAAAGCGGTTCTCCACAACCGACGCACGGGATAAACGATTCCATCAGAATTAAAAATATAGAGGATTAAGAAGATAAGAATTAAACATTTAAGAGGATTTAAGAAGAATATTTTTGGGTTTTTAAGTTTAAAAACATAGAAAATAACAAAAGAAAAATGGAAAATAAATTTGAAAATAAAATCTTTTTGGATTTTTAATTAAGGAAAAATTAGATTATTATTTTATTTTTGGTGATCGATCGATCAATCGCACTCGTTTCTTTCAAAACTACGCGCAGCGTGGCGGGAGAGAAGAATGGATCTCTCTTCGGTCTGCAATTTAATGTCAAGACCTCCTTAAACCCCGTGATTAGGTTGTAGCAAAGAAATAATCCGAGTAACGTTTAACTTCACGATCTCTTTTGTTGTTATTCGGAATGGTTTACAACGCCCTCTCGAGAGCGAGGATTTATTATTAATGGTGAAAACACTTTAGGAAAAGTGTTTTTTAATTATTTTCTTTTTGTATTTTTATTTTTTATAAAAACGATAACTTCCGAGGAAGGGTCTTCAAAACTCGATTCGACGAACGAAATCACGAACTCACTTCAACCTTCCCCGGCAGCGGCGCCAAAAATTGATTTGTGTCAATTATAGTTCAAGGGAGAATTGCACAAGAAATATGCAAAACCCGAGTCGTTTGTCCCGACGAAGATCGAATGGAATTTGTGTTCCCGGGACGTGATTCGTGTAGTGAATGAGAAAAAGAGTGATTGATTGGTGATTTTATGCTACGAATAATAAAATATTAAATGTAAGCAACTAATTAAGCTAAAGAAACAATTAATCTAAACATGTAATCCTAAAAGCGAAAATTGAATTTTAAAACGTTACGCGACGAAATTTAAAAACGTAAATAAAAGTGATTTTCTAAAATTTAAAACCTAAAAATGCAAATATAATTTTCCTATATTAAAACTGATAAAAGAAAATTTTTAGAAAAAGAAAAATATTTTTTTTGACTTTTTAATAATTTTTTATGAATTAAAAACTAATTAAAACTATTTAAATGATTTAAAAATAGTAAAACTAATTGGAAAAATCTGAAAATTTCTGAGTAATTTTAATTTTTAATAAGAAACATAAGAAAAATAAAATCAGCACTCAGTTCAGCTTAAATAAGCTGAACAGTCAAAATAAGCTCTAGGAAATAAGCTAAAAATAAGCAAATGAAAGCCAAAAATTACAAGAAGCTCAGAAACTGATAAGCTAACTATAATAAGCACAGAACAACTAAGAGTGATCAAATAAGCACAAGCTTTAAGCAGATAAGTAGCTAAACAGTTTCACATTTAAACAAAAACAAATGGGATATCACCACTATTACAGCTACTCTAAAAGCCAGAAATAAGCTAATTATTGAAATCCAGATGCAGAAACTAAAAGCCTATATATCAGAAAACTTAAGTTCTAAAAATGCCCAAAAGTAGTTCACTAATGTTATCCTAAATGAACCCTAGATCAGAAGCTAGTGGAAACCCCACACTGTTGCAGAAGTTAAGCAGTGTGAGAGCAGTATTGCAGACTTATAAAAAGCTAACTCTTAAGCTCTAAATTGCAATTCAAGCTTAGCAACTAAAATTTCATACTACTAACTCTTTAAAAACCAAATTTCAAACATAGATCACAAAGGAATAAGCAATTGCAGATCAATGAAGAAGCTGAGATAAGCTTACATGTGCAGGTCTGCTCCCTTGTTTTCTGTTGCATCAGAATCGAACTTTGGGTCCTAACTTCTTTCAAACTAAATGGAACACCACCAAAATTTTGGAACTATACTTAGACAGCTACATGCATCTTAAGTAGCCCCAAAAATATCCTCAAGAGCTTCAGCTAATTGAGAGAGCTTAAGCGAATAGCTTAAAAACTAGGATTTCACTAACTAAAGTGAAACATCAAAACAGACCAAGACAGCTTAAATCCTTGTGCAATCTACTTATCTATATTCAAAACAACTCAATCAAATTCTAGCTAAATGCACATAAACAGTGATAAGGGCTTAATTCCGAAAATCAATCTAATGCCAAACTCCCTTTTGTTTAACTGCTTTTTGACTTTCAAAGGGTTTACACCAAATTCAGTTGAGAATTTAAAAACAGATATAGAACTAGCTATATTTAGCATCAAATAAGTTAGAGTAACTTTAAAATAAGCAGTAAGAAAAAAAACAATAAGCTAGGCTTGACTAAAAATTGACTTTCATTTAAACTTGAATTCGAGTACAACTGAAATACTGAAAAGTAAATTAACAAAAAGCTTGCTACAATAAGCCACAATAAGCAGAAATTAAACTAATCTAATTAAGGCTACTCCTAATTTACCCTAACTTCTAACCTAAAATTATCTAACATCCGAAAAGTGAGAGAGAGAGCCTTGAATATATAGCCATCAACTTCAAATCGTAGCCCTCCATTTCATCTCCTTGTCATCAAATCGTTCACAACCCTTGGATCAAAATCGATGAGGTGTTCGGACCAATCATGGCCTGCCACGTGGCCAAGCGTGCGTGTTCTGACACCTGACAAGCTTCTAGAATTGCGTGATTGGACCAAGATACCCTTAATTGCTGTGAATTTGTACGGTAAAAGGATTAGGGTTGAGGTGAATAGTATTTTTTCTGGGTAAAGATAAATTGGGTGGCGGGTTAGTGTTAGGATTTGACCCGGGTTATGGATCGGGTATTTGGTTATGATACTTGGGCTTAGGCTGGGTTAAGTTTAGAGTTGGGTTAGGATTTAAGGTTGGGCTTGGTTCTAGATTTATTGGACTCGGTTATAGTAAAATGGGTTTATGTTTTAACTATAGATCCGGTTATGGTTTTGGATTATGAGGATTTTGTGTGAAAAGTGAAAAAATGATAAGGACCAAAGATGAAAACTCTGAAATTTCAAAGGATCATTTCTGCCATTTTTCCATACTAAACCCAAGGGCTTAATTTGCCATTTGATGAAACTTTGAGGATCGACTTTGACATTTTGCATCCCGGCTTCGGCTATAAATACTCTTCCAAGTCCCGTGCTCGTTTTTCCCGGTCTTTGCTTGATTTTCTTGTCCTTTTTCGAAATCCGTGCCTGCATATGTAAAAACACAAAAACATAATATATTTGGCATAATTGGTTAGTTTTTGGTCTATTTGAGTCCGGTTTTGGTAAATAAAAGGTATGTGTTTAAGCACATACCAAATTCCCCCAGACTAAGCTATTGCAATGTCCTCATGCAATGTTATAAAAACACGTTTTTGAAACCGAAAATTTCCAATCTCTTTTTACTAACTTTGAGAAGTAGCAAAATTTTCAAAAGAGATTAAGAAATCTTAAGTTCTAAAAACTCCCCATTTTTTCTTTTATTCTATTTTTGTAATTTTCTTATTATTCATGTGACGGCTTTGTCGATAATCATTATCTGACGATAACCTTTAGGGTCTTCGAGCAGGAAACACGACTCATAAAGAAGTGACCATACGGATAAAATTCGTCGTCCCTGATTTTTCACAAGTCCCCAAACTAAGCTTAAAAACGAAATCATTGTCATTTACAAGTTAGATTGCCGACACTACTCATAAAAGCTAATTGTGGACTCTTTGTTCCCAAATTCCTATTTTCCTCTATTTATTTTATTTTTGGTGAGAAATGAATTTCTTCAAATTCTCGTTTCGATAATTTTTTTAAGCTGATAAAGATACCTTAGTTTAGACGCTAAGTAGTTTCCAAACCTTCCCTCGAAAACCGTTGCATACAAAAATGAGGTCCACATCAAGGTCTCTGATTTAACACGATTTTGAGGATATCCCTTTTATTTGCGACCGAAACAACTCATCTACGAGTCCAGAGACGGAAGCCTTTATTAGGACACCCCCGGAGTCGAAGTTTGGCATTTTTAGACATTATTAAGCACATTAACGTATTTAGTCCTTGGCCCTTTATAACAATCACAACATCGGCTGCGAACCGGCAAGATGTGATAGTCTATTATGACCTTGGAATTTTTCCTCTGCCTTTATTAGAAGTCTACAACATCGGCTGCGAACCGGCAAGATGCAGAAAACTTTTTATGGCTTTGGATTATTATTATTTCATTATTCATTATATATTTTGCCAAATCCCGAGTCCTACGGCTTTTATAACAATCCCAACATCGGTTGCGAGCCGGCAAGATGGAATAGTCTATTACACCGTAACACTGACAGTACCTTGATGTGTACCCAACTTTCATAAGCAAGAATTCTCTAAGGAAGAAATAAAAACTAATCATCGCCAAAACCAAAATACCTTTAATTATTCCTAGATTACTATTTTTGGGTGAAACAAGCTTATGGGAACAAAAAGCCACAAGTAACTTTGATGAGCTCTAAAGAGATCCAACTACTCCACGTTTAGCAATCTAACTTATAAACAACTCTATCATTTCTCGTTCTTCGCAAATTTAAAATCTTAAATAATAAGATCCGCGAATGCTTAGCCTTATAATCAAGCCATGCATATATAAAGTCAAATACGAGAACTTGCAAACTCTTAAAAAGAATTTGCATTTTATAGCTCCTTGTGTAAGAGACTAGCACAAGCTTATAGATTATAAATGGTTAAGGAGACAAGCTAGGGCTCAACACGCCCGGTCAAGTCAGAATTTTATTCCTACTCTCTCCAGCGGAAAGTCAACAAAAATGTCAAAATTTATTATATTTTTGCACAAAATTTTTAAAATTTTCTCATTTTTTTGGATTTTTTTCAATTTTGGAGGAAAAACGGGGTTGCATGAGAAAACGGAAAAAATGCAAGGCAAAAATCAAATCGCAAGATTACCCCCCCAGACTAAAACGAGACATTGTCCTCAATGTCTTAAAGGTAAGGGTTCTCCTACAAAAATCTAAGGCCGTTTATTAATTATGCCAAAAGATAGATGTAAAACGATAAGATTTTAGGATATCGGATGAGCAACGGATGATGAAACTCGAGTAGCGTGAAGGAAACTACGAGCACGAGAGTCTTCATCATCGGGCATTCCTGGACACATCACAGAAAACAACGAAACATGAAAAATGGAAGAGGAAGCCCTCCTCACTCACTTTATTAGAAAAGAGAAAAGAAGATAAAAGGATATGCATGGGGTGCCTCCCACGAAGCGCTTGTTTTTGGTAAACGAGTCACATGAGCTTGACTCGACCCCGAATTTATTTGTCCTTGGGGGAGCATGTGGAAGAGATAATCTCCATCGGACTTTCGTTCAAGATGTTTGGATAAACATTGAAGCATAAGAAAGTTCCACCCTGATGAGATACCCGCGGCTCTAAAAAGAAGGAGAGATGCCGGGGTCAAAGATGGTATCTTCACTCCCGAAGGAGTGAAAGATAGGAGAAGTCACCGGGTAGGTGAAGAAAGGAAGAAAGATCTTGATAACAATTGTAAAGAAATTGTCATCCTCACACCCGGAAGAGATAAAAAGGGTGGGTTGGGTGGGCAAATTATCATACTTTTCAGAAATCTCATCCACCACTTTAGAAATCACAACACCCGTATCGGGCTTGATATCATCGGGTGGTTTAGCGGGCGGACGAGTGGGTGATGGCTCAACGTGTAATGACTCAGTTTTATGAAGTGAAAGGGGATCATCATTAAGCAATCTTTCAAGAAAAAGAATTTCCCCTTCCGAGTCATGGGAATCGTCAGGGCGAGGTATTGGTAAAATCAGCTCATCAAATGTAAAATCCTCGTCCTTAACGTTCTCTAGCCCTTCATCTCCTTGTCAACAAATCGTTCACAACCCTTGGATCAAAATCGATGAGGTGTTCGGACCAATCATGGCCTGCCACGTGGCCAAGCGTGCGTGTTCTGACACCTGACAAGCTTCTAGAATTGCGTGATTAGACCAAGATACCCTTAATTGCTGTGAATTTGTACGATAAAAGGATTAGGGTTGAGGTGAATAGTATTTTTTCTGGGTAAAGATAAATTGGGTGGCGGGTTAGTGTTTGGGTTTTTTTATTTTATCTTGACTGATAGTGATAAGGATTTGACCCGGGTTATGGATTGGGTATTTGGTTATGATACTTGGGCTTAGGCTGGGTTAAGTTTAGAGTTGGGTTAGGATTTAAGGTTGGGCTTGGTTCTAGATTTATTGGACTCGGTTATAGTAAAATGGGTTTATGTTTTAACTATAGATCCGGTTATGGTTTTGGATTATGAGGATTTTGTGTGAAAAGTGAAAAAATGATAAGGACCAAAGATGAAAACTCTAAAATTTCAAAGGATCATTTCTGCCATTTTTCCATACTAAATCCAAGGGCTTAATTTGCCATTTGATGAAACTTCGAGGATCGACTTTGACATTTTGCATCCCGGCTTCGGCTATAAATACTCTTCCAAGTCCCGTGCTCGTTTTTCCCGGTCTTTGCTTGATTTTCTTGTCCTTTTTCGAAATCCGTGCCTGCATATGTAAAAACACAAAAACACAATATATTTGGCATAATTGGTTAGTTTTTGGTCTATTTGAGTCCGGTTTTGGTAAATAAAAGGTATGTGTTTAAGCACATACCAATACTCGTGGCTGTCGATTATTTTTCTAAATGGGTCGAAGCGAAAGCTCTCCCCACCAACGACGCCCGAGTATTGTGTAAATTTTTGAAATCACTCTTTTCTCAGTTTAGAACTCCCCGTGCTATCATTAGTGATCGCGGTACGCACTTTTGCAATGAACAATTTGCAAAAGTCATGCTTAAATACGGTATTACTCACCGTCTTTCTACCGCGTATCACCCACAAACAAGTGGACAAGTGGAAGTTTCAAATCGTGGTATTAAAAGAATACTGGAAAGGACTGTAGGAGAAAATCGTGCATCCTGGTCGGATAAATTGGATGATGCACTATGGGCCTTCCGTACAGCTTACAAAACACCCATCGGGTGTACGCCTTACAAGCTTGTGTACGGAAAGGCATGTCATCTTCCGATCAAATTAGAGCACAAAGCCTACTGGGCCTTGAAACATGCTAACTTTGACATCCAAACTGCGGGTGATCACCGTAAAGTTCAAATGAATGAATTAAATGAACTACGTGATCAGGCCTACGAGAACTCTTTGATCTATAAAGAAAAGACAAAGAAGATTCATGACTCTAAAATCAAGAACCGCGTTTTTAACGTTGGTGATCGAGTCCTTCTTTTCAATTCAAGATTAAAGATCTTCTCAGGCAAACTCAAATCTCGTTGGTCTGGTCCATTCACTATTACAAAGGTTTATCCATATGGTACCGTTGAGTTATCTCAAAATGACGGTCCAAATTTTAAAGTGAATGGTCATCGTTTGAAACACTACTTTGGAGAGGATATACCACCCATGGTTGTCCCGGATCTTCAAACTTTCCCCATGAACCAATGAATGCGGGGTCGAGTCAAGCTAGTGACTCGGTGAACAAAAACATTAGCAAAACATGGGTTTTCACCCGTGTCTCTGTCTTCTTTCTCTGTTCTACCACCTAAGTGTGGGGGAGTTGCCCCTGCTGTTGTATTATGTAAATAATAATAATAAAATAAATAAAAAATAAATAAAAATAAAATGTGATGTATTTTGTCCCACGCTTGGCTAGTAGTATTTCCTTTTTACGTTCTAAGTCTCGGCATAATAGCCGGTGCTTTGAATATTGAGGGCAATATTCAATTATAAGTGTGGGGGGGGGGAATTCTGGCGAATTTTGTCACATTGTACCTTCTAGTGCCCTATTCCCCCGTTTTTGCCAAAATTTTAAAATTTTTTCATTTTGTGGAAGTGCTTTACACTAACACAACAAATGGTTATCAGTCCACCATGTCTAACCCACATAAGGACTGGCTAATCCGAGAGCAAACGGCTCTTGGTAAAGATATCTCAAATCCGTTTATGGCTTACAATTTGCCAAAAATTGTATGGTATTCAACTCCCCATATCTTTATAAGTGAAGAGTTGGCTAGCCCGCAAGGTTATGGCTTGTGGTAAAGGCATTGGAAACCCATAATTGGTAATCAGCTCACCAAAGATAATAACTGTATTTTATCTAAGAGTTAGCTAGTCCAGAAGCAAACGGCTTCTGGTAAAGACAAATCAAATCCGTTGACAGCTGATGATTTGCTCAAAATCATTTGGTTATCATTGTACCAAAGTATCACACTAAAACATTGGCTACTCTAGAAGTAATGGCTTTTGGTAAAGAGACATAAAATCCATTAAATTTTCATAAATGATTGCTAGGGACTAGCAATAGTTTAGTGTGGGGGATTGATGAGTGTCTAAATACTCATCATTTCTGTCACATTTAGACTGCAAAAACATTTAAAAACATGCAGATATGCTTCAAAATACAGGAAATATCATTTGATTGTGTTTTTATGTGTTGCAAGTGCAAAAGGATTGAAAACAGGTGAAAACAAACAAAGTTTGCATAATTGGCAGTTTCAGTCCCTGAAGTTTCAAAAATGGCAAAACAAGTCCCCCGGTTTTCAAAAATGGAAAATTATCTTTTATGGTCCTTGTATTATTGAAACTTGGCATGAATAACCCTTGGAAATATTTTTGAGTTTTGGCAATTTTGGTCCTTGGATATTTCAGGAAATTACACAAATGGTCCCTAAGGTTAAATCCGGATCAAACTAAATACCTAAACCCATTTACCCAACTAAACCCAGCCAAACCCAATCCTAATATCTTAACCCAAGTCCAACCATCACCCAGCCCACAAGCCCAATCCACTAAAAATAAACCCAAACCCGAATCCCTTAGTTAATCAGAAGTTTGACTTCGGTCAAACTCATCCCCTTCCCATACCACCCACCAAAACCAAAACCATACCACTACCACCCACATTATTTCTCTGCAACTCCACCCTCCTCCTCAGCACTCCACCTAACATGCCAAAAGGCATTTAATGCTTCTTCCTCAGTACACTCAACCAGAGATAGTGGATTTTTCCACTATCTCATTTTTGGCGCCAAAATCCTATTGAAGGGCTGAGATCATTTGAAGCTAATCCAAGGGTACAAGAATGATCAGAAGAAGATAAGAGAGATATCCCATCTTAGTTTTGTATATATAGGACCTCTTTGTAAGCCTAAAAAGGCAGTAGTTAAGTTTTATTAATCGTTTTTAATTATCAGTCATTTACTTATTGTAATTTTCAATTCCAGTTGTTAATTCAAGTTGTTCTGAGGTTATTCACTTTCTTGTAATTCAGTATTGTACTCAGTTTAAGTGATAATAGAAATGCAAGTTTTTTGTTAATTCGAATTAAGCTCAAGTTCTATTAATAATCAAACACAAACAATCCACACCCTTCCTATAAGCTTATGAAAGCTTTTCATAGCTTTATGTAAGCTTATATAGTGATTATAAGCTCTAATCAAGAATTCCAAGAAAAGTCAATGAAAGTCAACATAAGCTCTCAATAAGCTCTTCTGAAGGAATAAGCTATTCAGAAAAGCTGAAATTGGTTTTCTAGCTTGTTGTTAACAAGCTAGAGTTGTTCTGATCTTGTTCTATCTATTTCATAAGCTCTTTCAGTTGTAAGCCAAATTCCAAGTTTTATTTAATTTTCCAAGTTACTGTACAATAGCTTATTGTTAGCTTATTTTCATAATGTATTGCTTATTACTAGTTTGTAACTATATTTCATCAGTTTTACTTGTTTAATTTAGTCATTTCTTAATTTTGCTTAAAAAACTATAAAAAGCCAAAAATAGCTAAAAATAGCATAGCTTATATTATTGCTTATTTCTGTTTTGAAAGTTGCTTATTAGAGTTAAAATAAGTGAGATAATCAGTTAACAACCAAAAACCTTAGTTAAATCTAGTTGTTGCTTTTTAAAATCACCACAGACCCTTTGAAAGGAGTGTTTGGCTTTAAGTAGTCAACTGGTCAAACTAGCTTGTTACTGTGCATTGACCACCTCATCAACTTTGATCCAACTTATTTTAGATATAATAAGGTGTTTCTAAGTTCTAATTAGCCAATTATATAGATTTTCTAGATTTGAGTGGACTGTGATCATTTCAGCCCATGAAAAGATCAAATAAGCCATATTAAGCCATAAGCTATTTTGGACCTTTTCTCTGGCTTCTTTGAGGTCTTTCTAGTCCATCTAGTGTAAAGAAGAGACCTGGTTAATTGCTCTTGTGGTTTGTGCACATCTGTGCAAGTCTGCACACACAAACTCAGTATACACTGAGCAGAACTCCATTTTTCTAGCTGCTAATCTCAGATGTTTATCTGCTTATTTACTTAAGCTCACTTCCTGATTTTAGGTTTGCTTATAGGTCATAGTACTGGCTTATAGTTTCTATGCCTGGATTCCATTTCTGAGCTTATTTAATAGCTTAAATTAGGTCTGCAAATTCTCATAATTCACTGATTCAGGCCTGCAATAAACTTTTGGTTTCTAACCCATCTGATCTAGCCTCCAATTGGAGTTCAATTGAGTTGTTAAATTTGGGGCTTTTAGTGTTTTTGTGTAGCCAGTAGTACTAGCAAGGTTTTGCCCCCATATTATTCCACTTATCAGCTTATTTAAGTGCTTAAAATCTGCCTGCAAGTTGGTGGTTTTTCTGCATAATTTGTTACTACTGTTCAAGTGCTTATCTGCTTATTTTCTTAGCTAAATTGATCATATATAGTTGTTTTAAGCTTCTCTTAGTGTATTGATATGTTTCCTAGCTTTTGATAATTTTTATAGCTTTTTAGCTTATTTTTAGCTTATTTGCAAAACTGCTTTTCAGCCCATTTGCTTATTAGGGTTTAGATAACTTTTGATTTTATTTTTCCTAGACTTATAATATTATTTTAGACTTAACTTGAATTTTTCAAATTTTTCCTAAGTCATTTACTATTTTTAATCATTTTAATTAATTTATAATAGTTTTTAATTCATAATAAATTAAATAATAATCAGAAAAATATAAATCTTTTTTCTAAAATTTTCTTTTATTATTTAGGATTTAAGAAAAATAATTTTTCAATTTTAGGATTAGTTTTCTAATATTTCACTTTTTAGTCCCGTTTTAGATTTCCCGTAACGCGCTTTTAATATAATTTGTGTTAATTCTTAATTTTCTTTTGGAAATTTGTTTCTCATTGTTTAAATTAGAATAATCAAGCAAAAATCCATAATCCAATCATCAGTCACTCTAATTCCAAGCTTCAAACAATTGCTCATTCATACCTCGTTGGGAAACGATCCGGGTAATCACTTACCTGGTTTCACACTACACACACAAACGTGAGTTTTTGCAAGTATCCTTTTTCACAAAAGGGTGATTTGTATTTATTCACGTGTATCCGTCTGCATAATATTTATATACACTATTTAGCACGGATCAAATTTTGGCGCCGCTGCCGGGGAGGTTGTGTTGCGACAATATTGTTTCGAGTTTAAACGATTAGTGATTTGAGACCCTTCCTTGTGAAGTTCCTATTTCCCATAAACCATATAAAATACAAAAATATTTTCCTTTTCTTTTATATATATTATCATATAAAAAAATAAAAACCCCAAAAACATTTTCTGTTTTATTGTTAAAATAAAAGATTAAAAGCAAAATTAATATAATATTCCTCAACTTGGGTATTATCATAATAAGTTCCCAAACCAACGATTAAAACTTGGGTATTATTATCATAATCATTTTAATTAGTTTATAATAGTTTTTAATTCATAATAAATTAAATAATAATCAGAAAAATATAAATCTTTTTTCTAAAATTTTCTTTTATTATTTAGGATTTAAGAAAAATAATTTTGCGATTTTAGGATTAGTTTTCTAATATTTCACTTTTTAGTCCCGTTTTAGATTTCCCGTAACGCGTTTTTAATATAATTTGTGTTAATTCTTAATTCTTTTTTGGAAATTTGTTTCTCATTGTTTAAATTAGAATAATCAAGCAAAAATCCATAATCCAATCATCAGTCACTCTAATTCCAAGCTTCAAACAATTGCTCATTCATACCTCGTTGGGAAACGATCCGGGTAATCACTTACCTGGTTTTACACTACACACACAAACGTGAGTTTTTGCAAGTATCCTTTTTCACAAATGGGTGATTTGTATTTATTCACGTGTATCCGTCTGCATAATATTTATATACACTATTTAGCACGGATCTTACATCTTGGCCTAAATTGGTATGTAAAGGTCAAGTAATGTAGTATGTAAGATGTCTTTTGGGTTAATGAATGAAGAAGATTAGATTTGGGTAATTTTGTGAGTTTCTGATGGTTTATTTGGGTTGTTTGACTACTAAAAAGTCTACTGTATTGCTGAGACAAAAAAGTAGTTTGACTACTAATAGTCAAACTTAACAATTACTAAACATATGCCTGTAATTTGTTAGTGAATACATAAACTCAGTACATATAAGTGAATACATAAAGTGAATGGAATATAGAAAACTAGGTTTGACTAGTAAAAGTCAAACTTAAGTTTTAATAATACTGCATTACATAAAGTCAGTACATCACAAAGGTTTAACTTGTCAAATACATGAAACCAAAACATAGTGCATTACATATCAGCTAACCAAAACATACATCACAAACCAAAACATATCAGCTAACTAATACTGCATTACATATCAGCTTGCAACTTTCTTTTTCTTCTTTGATCTTCCACTTCCCTCACCACCATCAACAACTTTCTTCTTTGAACTTGTACCAGCATCCATTGTAGATGAGGTCCTTTTTTTCTTCTTTGAACCTGTAGCAGCAGCTTGTGTAGATGGAGTTGTACCAGCAGCCTGTGTAGTAGACCCCCTTGTTGATTCAACTGGTTCCTTCAATTTTTGACCTTTACAAGATCTGCTGTTGTGACCAAGGTTTCCACACTTGTTACATGTAACAGTTTTATATGCCCTGGACAGTTTACCATCTCTAACCATTGCCTTCTCTTCCTTTGTTTTTCTTCTGTTCTTTCTTGGCCTGCCCACTTGGGTATGATGTTTTGGTGGAATGAGCTTTGAAGGAATTTGGGATTTCTTCCACATTAGCTTTCCATTTATACAGCCAATCTTATGACTGTATGCCTTCTTCCAAGTAGCTAACCAATAACACTTATGCAGTCTAGTGGCAGTAGGGGTGAGTGGGCCATCAGTTTTGTCTATCACAGCTAGAACATTCACAATCCTTCTAGTCAAGTACTGTCTAATGTATTCTAAGGCACTGATTATAGGTGCATCCCTAGCATCCAATATTTTCCCATTGAAAACCTCACACAAATTGTTCAACAAGATATCAGATTTAGCTCTACCTGTTATCAGGATAATTAAGGTACTTAAGTAAACTGCAAAAACTATTTAGATCCAATTATGAGCAACTTAAGTAAAATACAACAAGTATTACCTGAGAAATGGGATCTGGACCAAGAATGAGCAGGAATAGCTGATAACCATTCAAATGCATCACTGTTATACTTTTTCAACTCCTCCATTGCAAGATCAAAATGAAAAACTGTTGTTGAAGTGGCACATCTCCAAAGGTGATCTTTATATGCCTGTCCACTGAAGTTGTGCTTCATATTTTCATGTATGTGCCTAAGGCAAAACCTGTGCTCAGCACAAGGAAATACCTTAGCTAATGCAGGTATGATGCCCTGTATAAAATAAACAAATGTTAGAATATTAAATGAGCATTAGATTCCTTCTGTCTATAGGGACCATAGTTGATATAAAAAAGTCAAATGTGTACCTTCTGTCTATCACTTATAAAAGTGTAGTTAGATTCCTTATGCAGATCTAGATCTTCACCAAGACACTCCAAAAACCAAGTCCAATAATTGGTTGTTTCTTTCTCCACAATTGCATATGCAACTGGATATATGTCATTGTTGCCATCCAATCCAACAGCAGTCAAAAGCTGCCCAGGGTATGGACCCTTCATAAATGCACCATCAAGTCCTAACAAATTCCTTCCACATTCTTTGAAACCTTTCTTCAGTGGACCTAAACATATGTAGATCCTTTTAAAAATTCTTGTATCAGGAGCTAGTTCAGGATCTGTGTCTCTTTCAACTTCAATCCTTATGGTTGTATTAGAATTTGCCCTTCTCACTCCAAACAGTAGTCTCTCAACATTGAATATTGTTGTTTGTAATCTCCCTTTACTTGATGTTGTGCAGTTGATTTTTCCCTAAAAGCTTTCATCAGAGAAACACCAACCTCATATTGCTTTTGCAGCTGGTCTTGAAGTGCCCTAATGGGAACATCAGGGTTTTTCTCTATTTGGCTAATGATACTTTTGGACATGAATTTTGAAGTACAAGCCTTTATCTCTCTGGATTGTAGGCACTTGTGATCGGGTTCATATGTTCTAACCTCCCATGTCTCAGAATTCTTTATCTTTGAGACTAGTAAGACCCATGGGCATTCATCTTCTGCTAATGGTTTGGGCCTCCCTCTACCTCCTAAACTAATACCTTTCTTATTGGGCTTACTAGGCCCAACTCCTTTTTTACCTTTTCCCTTTGCTGGTTTCTTTGTTACAGGCTGACTAGGCCCATCACCTTGTGTTGTAAACATTGGGATTCTTCCCATACACTTTGCCCTCACCCTCTCCTTATCATTCCTTATCATCTTCAACTCTCTCCTAGTTTCAATTGAGTGCAGCCTTAGTCTCTCTTTCACTTCAGCACCACTACCAAATTTTTGACCTAAATAAAAGAAATGTTTATGCACAATGTTCTCTGCAGTCTTGTTTGCCTTTTCTATTTCTTTAAGCTTTTTCCTCCTAATCTTTTCAAGATCATTTGCTTCCTCATCTGAACCACTTTCAAAGTCTTCACGATCTGACTCCTCAACTGCTTCTGCTATTGGTGCATCCTCCTTTTCTTCTACTGGCCCTGTGTGTCTCACCCACTCAACATCTTCATCTATATTAAAATGATAATCATGCATATCAACATTAACTTCCTCTACATGGTTCTCTTCATCAACAAAATAGTCACTATCATCCTCATCTGAATTACTGTCATCCTCATCTGAACTACTCTCACCCTCATCTGAGTCAGTATCTTCATGCTCAACCAATTTTTCCACAGTCTCAGGCACATCCAAAGGTTCATTCTCCCTTTCAGTCACAGGCACACTAGGCCCTTCATTATCCCTTTCATTCACAGTAACACTTGCCCCATCAAAGGGATCAAATTCATAATCATTGTTTAACAATTCTTGAACAATATCTTCCACAGTCTCAGGCACATTCAAAGGTTCAGTAACATTGGGAATGTCAGGATTGGTAGTATTATCTTCTTCTACATTGGGAATGTTGGGACTGGGAATGTTGGGAGTGGGAGTATTATCTTCTTCTACATTGGGAATGTTGGGACTGGGAATGTTGGGAGTGGGAGTATGAGTGTCAGAGGTAGAGGGTTTATGGTATTCTAACAACAACATTTTTTGGGATGGGGGCCTTTTCTTCTTGGATGGGGTGGGAGTGGGAATGGGATTGTCAGAGGGTAACTCTTCTATCACAACATTGCTTATAACTGGGGGGATCAAATAAAGTAGCAGTTTTGATGTCACATGTTCACAATAAACACTGATCATCTTATCATCCTTGATATACTTAGCCATACCAATAACATCAATGTCATTTCCTAGAGGTCTTAGTCCAATTTCTAAGTCAGTCCCAGGTATCAAATAATGATAGAAAATAGCTTCTTCATCATTAATGTAACCTAGTTCTTCCATTACATCATTCAACTCATGTACTGAAAACTTATCCATATCAAACCCATCCACATACGCTACTAACCCATTAACATACCTCCTTTCATCATAGTCTTTAAACTTTCCAGCATGATATATTTTCATAGAAAACATTGTAGGGTGTCCATCTGAAAAATGCAATAAGAAAAACACAATTAGTACAATGCATCGAAGGTAAAGTCAACCAAAACACCATTAATTAACACAATAATCTTCAAAAAAAATCAAAATAGGTAACTGAAGTCATTTTTTTTTACCGTATGCTTTCAGAGGTGCATTGCCCTCATGCTTCTCTCGTATTCTCCAACTTTTAGAACCCATCGATTTGAAAAAGATGATCAATTTTTTGAATTAGATTTTAGGGTTCACTGATGAAATGGATTTGGGGTGAATGTGATGAGAATGGGAGGGAAATAAGAGGTCAACGGGGTTGGGTAGGCATTATATATTGAATATAACCTGAAAAGACGCAAATGCCCTCACAGTTGTATGACTTAACAGTCAAAGTTAACGCCCATCCAAGATAGGGACCAAACTCGTGAAACATTTGCCAAATTAGGTATGTCTGGTGTAAATAAAATGAAATAGCACCCAAACTTGAAATCCGTGTAAACCACAAGGACCATCCGTGTAATTTTTTCAAGATGGGAAATGAGATGAAAATATGAAAATATTATGCTTTCAAGAGTTATAATAACCATAATCACTAATCGGGCAATAAATTGCAACTAAATGACTTATTACACTACATAGTACTAAAACACATGTTTACTTTAATGATTTCACATGTATTGAGATTAATTACTTTAATCAATTATCTGACTATATATAAAGAATGAGTTGCAAGTTGTTCCCTTATTGAATGTGAGCATTAATGTCACAAGCCAAGAAACTCAAATATGAAGAATAAGCTCATAAATTTCATGCAAGTCGAGCTTATTTTGAAGCTTCTACATAAATATAAAAATACAAAAAGGACTCAATTGAATGTTGTGATGGTTCGGTTTTGATACAGACTTTCTAATTTCCAGGTGTACTTAATGTAATTAAGTAGTGCGAATTGAATTAGTCTTTTAGTTTGCTCAATCTTTTCATATTCATCTGTTATATAAAATATTTGGCTAATGAGCAAGTATAAATATGTATTTTGATTCCTGATTTCCTCCTACAACAAAATCACATCCACTATCCTATCCCACCTCACGGTTACAGACAGTCACCAACCATCTCATACACAAACAAGAATCGAACACAAACGATACTACAAAAAGACCTTGGATCTGTTCAACTTTTATACAAATCTTTAAAGATTTTTCTAAGCTTGAACACAAAACCCATCAGTGGTCTTAAATACAAAATCGAAACATAAAAAACAACTTACCTGAGACCTTTTACAAAATCTTTAAGCCGAAAATAAATTAAAACATGAATCGAACATAAGCGACAAGACAAGATGGTTTGTAGTTTGTTATTTTTCACAGAAAATGAAGAGGGTTTGTTTGGATTGTGTTTCGAAATAAATAATGAGAGTAAATGTTTGAAGGGTTCATTATTCGAGCAGAAAGTCACAAAGAAATGGTCTTTTGTGTTGTTGTTCGGTTTCTATTAAAGATTATGAAAGAGTTTGTAGCTGTTGTGCCTACAATTTATCTTGCGTTTTTCAGATTTCTGGCTTTGTGATGGAGATGATTGCGCTTATTTGTTGATGAGAGAAAAATGGTGTTGGTGGCTGCAAGAGGTGTGTGTTAGATCAGGTTAAATGAAAGAAATTAGGGTATGCTATTAGGAATGTATGGGTGGCCTGTATTGCTATCCTAATCGGCAATTGGGCTGGAAAAAAAAGATGGCCCCAAATTAATTCTGCTATTTTATTGCATGAAGTCCACTCAAATTTTGAATATACCATGTAAAAAAAAAAAAAAAAAAAAAAAAAAACCCTTACAAGTTACAATCACACTCATTATACAAAAGAAAAGATTTGCTAGAATCACCATGAAAAAAGTCAATTTTTTATATAGTGTGGGCTAATATTGGGCGTAGTCTGTGCTACAAACACATTTGAAATTAGAGGTGTGCATAGTTTAGGTAATAAATGAATAAATCGAAAACCGAATGTGAACCGAACTTATAATCGAACCGAATTTGTCAAAACCGAATCGAAGTCGAACCGATTTTTGTCAATCAGTATCTCGACTAATGTTTGAAAAAATTGAGAAATATGTGACATGGATATAGAACGTTGGGCCATAATGATTATCTATTATATCTATATTTTGAGTTTGGTGTGAGTAATGACTTGATTAAACCTTTAAGCTTCTTAATATTGGTTTCAAATAAAATCGTGAAGTCCATTTTAAGTAAAAAATAGAGACTAATATAGAAGCGACTATAAAACTGAATCTTCATCAATGACAAAATGATTGATAAAGTGGATTTGATGTCCATTACATAGTTCCTAACATCATATATCAGATGATATTTAAAGGTTAATGATATTGTTAGTGTATTTATTAAAATAACTTTTATTTTTCAAACATTTTTATCTTACGTGCACGTTAATCAACTCTCTTTCTAAGTGGTTGTGTTTTTTACTCGCATTTGAAATAATATTTACAATAACATGTTTCGAGTTACGATGATGAAAGTCAATCATGAATTTGATATATTTTTCTTGAAACAATTCTATTTTCAAAAACTTACTTAAATAAACATCGTTTATTGAGTCGAGTACCCCAATCAAAACTAAGTATATAATAACTAAATACGCATAACCCATGCAAAACCGATGATTATTTACGGTGAACAAAGCCCGTGCATCGCACGGGCCATGATGTCTCGTTATAAAGAAAAATGGTTTATTAATATGTGACCGTTTAGCACAAGTTAGGGTGTATTAAATAAATGTACAATTCTTCTTTTATTCACAAAAAAAGTTGTGAATAGGCGGGAACACCCTGATCTTGGGTGTCTTTTGGCACCAGTCATTGTCCAGCCCACAAGGAATAGCTGGAGTGAGCAAGGGGCCGAGACTCAAACCCTTGATCTTTTATCCACAAAATCTCTTCAGTAAGCCATGAATTTTTCGAAGATGGGTATCAATTGAGCCAAAGCTCTTAGGTTACAATTCTTCTTTTATATCATTGTATTTAAATATATATTTTTTAATATGCCATACACGTGTGATACATGGTAACAAAATTCAAAACAATATATCACAAATTAATTAACTAGAAACTAATAATACTACAATAAAAAGGATTAATAGTTAAGAGAAGTACAAGAATCAAGACATAATTAACAATATTTTCTAGAAATACACTTAAGCTTACTCTAATATTTAAAGAAAAAAACATTTAATAAACTTTGATCTATTGTTTAACATAGTTGCAGGAGACTATCATGCATCGTCAATAACCGTCACAAAATCAAAAAAGAATCGTCAATAGCTCTAAGATACACGCATCCAAGACCTCAATGACACTATTTCCCTTATATCTCAGTTGAACCTATCTCCCATTCTCTCCAAAGTCCTCAATTTGGTTGCCATTCCTCCCTTTAGATCCTTTGAAAGTTTAAGAATGACTCAACTTTTGCGTCCACAAGTTGGTCGGCCGATCAACCAGCTTGTGGTGCTAGTTATGTGTGTAATTTTAGTTTTTATAGAGCATATTTGTGTTTAAAACTGTGTTATTGAGTTACAAATTGAGGAAAAATGAAAGGAAACTAGAGATCTTTTATGTTTTTGAGTTCTTTTT
>CP139508.1:76429587-76447567 GCA_021014915.2 Artemisia tridentata subsp. tridentata
TGACTTATTTTTCAAGGTTTCCACCAGTACTTGTTTTGATAAATGTGCAAAACTGGTGGATGCGATCTTGCTCAGCGCATCTGCTTTCCTGTTTTCACCCCTGGGAACTTGCTTGATGGTAAACCTGTCGAAGTTCTGGATCAGAGATTTGGTTTTTTTCGAGGTATTGGATCATGTGTTCCTCCTTTGCTACATACTCGCCTAACACGTGGTTAGCAACTAGCGTGAATCGACGTTCGCTTCTAGGTTGCGTGCTCCCATTTGAATTACGATGCGTAACCCAGCCAGGAGTGCTTCGTATTCTGCCTCGTTGTTCGTGGCTGTGAATTCAAAGCGCAGGGCATATGTGAATTCGGCTCCTTCTGGGTTAGTGAGAATGAGACCACCTCCTGATCCATCTACGCATGAGGATCCATCAGTGAATAGAATCCATGGTTCTTGAAGTTCCTCCTTGCTTGTCGCAGGTGTAGCGTCAGTATCTGGCTTCTCAATGATGAAGTCGGCCAATATCTGCCCTTTGATTGCAGTGCGCGGTCTGTACGATATGTTATGCTCGCCCAGTAACACACTCCATTTTTGTAGGCGTCCCGATGCGTCGGGTCTTGAGATAACTTGTTTGATGGGTTGGTCTGTGATAACAGCTATTGGGTGCGCCTGGAAATACCTGCGCAGTCTTTTTGCTACAAATACTAAGGCTAGGACCAACTTCTCCATTGCCGTGTAGTTAATCTCCGTATTCTTGAGCGCCTTACTAACAAAATAGATTGGTGTTTGGACAGAGTTCCTGTCTGTCAGTAGTACTGCGCTGACTGCTCCATGAGTCGCAGATAGGTACATGATCAGCTCTTCCCCTGGTCGGGGCGCGACAAGCTTTGGGAGCGCTGCTATGTGATGTTTGAGCTGTTGGAAGGCTTCTTCTGCTTCCGTGGTCCATCTGAAGTCTCCCTTTTTTGTGCACTTCTTGAGTGTCTTGAATAGGGGAAGTGACTTGTTCGCTGATTTGGATAAGAATCGGTTCAGTCCGGCTAGCTTGCCGTTTAGTGACTGAACCTCCTTCAGTGTGCGCGGTGAGGGAAGGTCGATGACTGCTTGGGTCTTTTCTGGGCAGGGCTTGATCCCATCGGGTTCTATCAAATACCCGAGGAACATGCCTTCTGTTGCGCCAAATGTACACTTCTTGGGGTTCAATTTCATGTTGATTCTCCTCAGTGTTTTGAACGTTTCCTCCATGTCGCGCACTAGTTCTTCCTCAGTATGGCTTTTGATGACTAGGTCATCGACGTATACTTCCAAGTTGCGGCCTACTTGTTTCTCGAACGCAGTGTCTACCAATCGTTGGTATGTTGCTCCTGCGTTCTTTAGGCCAAAGGGCATCTTTGTATAGCAATAGACCCCTTGACTTGTGTGGAAGGCCGTTTTTTCTTCATCTTCCTCCGCCATTTGAATTTGGTGGTATCCCTTGTATGCGTCCAGGAAGCATTTAAAGGGATATCCACACAGAGATTCGATCTTCCAGTCTATTTCTGGTAGCGGGTAACAGTCCTGTGGACATGCTTTATTGAGGTCTGTGAAGTCTACGCACATTCTCCAACTGCCATCGCTCTTTTTTACCATTACTGGGTTAGAGAGCCAGTCATGGTAGTACACTTCCCGCATGATGCCTGCGTTTACTAGTTTGTGTACTTCTTCCAGGATGGCTTTTGCGCGGTCTGGGGCTTGTCCGCGCTTTTTCTGTCGTATTGGAGGATATCCTTGTCGGATTTGTAGCTTGTGTTCCGTGATGGAACGTGGCACTCCTGTCATATGCTTTGGTTCCCATGCAAAAATATCTAAGTTGTTTTGCAAGAGTGCACATATGGCTGATTTGCCTTTGTCAGACAGAGACCCGCCAATAGATACCTGTTAATCCAGGTAATCAGGGTGAATGGCGACCTTTAGGTTCGGGACTTTAGTTGCGCGCTGTTCTGGAACATCGCCTACGTCATTTGTCACTGCGTTGCATTCTTTGGGTGGTATGGTGGTATTGTAAAGAGTGACAATACCTCCTTCCACTGGGAATTTGAGCATCCCGTGCGCTGTAGATGGCACGGCGCGGATAGATGATATTCCAGGTCTCCCGATGATGCCGTTGTACGGAGAGGGAGATCTGATTACCATGAAGTTCATCCAGGTGACTGTAGAGTGTGGTTTGTCACCAACTTTTACAAATAGACGTAATTGCCCCATGGGCCATATCTTCTCCCCTGTGAAGCCAGTGAGCGACGTTGTTGCTGGGATCAACTGATTCTGTATCTCAGGTCGTAGCTTCTTGAAACAGTGTTCATATATGATATCAGCGGATGCACCTCCATCTACATACATGCGACGGATGTCATGACCTCCCGTATGTATTTTAATGGTAAGTGGATCCACTACTGCGTTGTTCGCAGTTAGGGAGGGGAAAGAAATTTCATTTCCTTTAGAAAACCGTTGACTGACTTTCTGTCTTGTCGCGCGCTGCCATGGCTGTATCATGTAGATGATATCTGCCTTTTCTTTTGATGTCTCTTTCTTGGCCCCTGGTTTCGGTTTGTCTTTCCCTTCTCTGATGTTTTTTACGAGGTGGTCCATCTTTCCTTCTTTTACCAATTTGTCAATCAATTGGCGCAGTTGGACGCACTCGTTGGTTGTATGACCTTTCTGTCCATGATATTCGCAATAACCATTCCCTATGCGCCGATCCTCTGGGGTGCGCATTGGTGGTGGTTTTGGGAAGTTCGCCCCTTCCGTCGCGAATATCTCCTTTGGAGATTTTGTTAATGGGGTGTACTTGTCGTTTCCCCTTCCACCGCCTTGGGTGCGGTAACTCCTATTACGATTGCCACTCTGGTCATTGGATTGTCTCCTTGACTCTTCTTGTGGCCTATGGCTCGAGTAGCCTTTCTTGCTATCCGCGGCGGCTGCTTCTCCTTGGACGAAAGACCTCGTGCGCTTCATGAGCTCGTCAAAAGTTAGGGGAACCTTATCGTTTAATTTTTTAATCAGATCTGGGTTATTGATTGCATTCATAAAACCCGATATTTTTAGGATCTCTGGGCATGCCTTGACTTGCATGCACTCGTCTTTAAAGCGTTCCATGAAAGCGCTTGTGGATTCCCCTTGTCGCTGTTTAACCCTAGCGAGTTCGACAGGGTTTTTAGCGCACTTCTTCCTTTGAGTAAAGTTTAAGCGAAACGCCTTGCGCAACTCTTCAAACCCATCAATGCTTCTACGTGGAAGCTTGCTAAACCAGTTGCGCGCATTCCCTACTAACGTAGAGTTGAACATATGGCACCACACAGGTTGTGGCCAATTTTCGATAGTGGCTGCTGATTCGAAAATTTTTAGGTGATCGTCAGGATCACCTGTCCCATCATATGTTTTGACGTTAGCAGGCATGCGCCTTTTCTTATTCTCCGAAAAATCGCTGATGCGCTTAGTGAACGCATCAACCTTTTGGCGACGCCAGGGAAGAGACATGTCTTCGTCTTCCTGGTCGCGGTATTTTCCTCTTGACTTCCAGTGTCCAGTCTCGCTGTCCGAGGAATCTCTTGAAGATGAGCGAACTCTTTTGTGACGCTTGCGTCGACTATCATCAGAGTCTGAGCTTGCTCCTCTGCGGCGCTTGCGCCGACTATCCTCAGAGTCAGAGCTTGAGGGGCTTTCACTTGGGGAGCATCGTCGCCCAAGCCTATCTTGGATCCTGCGACTGCCAAGCCTAGCGTGGACATTGGCGCGCCGCTCCCCCTCTTCAGGCTCTTCCAGATGTTGAAGGTCGGCTGCTTCATCGTCCACAACCTTCCTTCCAATCCTGGCAAACACTGGTTGTTTGCGGCTATCCTTCTCGCGTCTTTCCTTTTGGTAGCGCGGTGGGGATACTTCGTGCTCAGGGTCGAAGTTGAGTCTGCTGTGCAGACTTTGGCTTGACCTCTTCTTTGCCTCCTCTCGCATGAGCGCAGTCAAGGCTTCGTAGTTTTGAGATACAAAGTCGCTTGGCGCCAATTCGGAAGTGACTCCCTCTAGCGCGATGGAGTCTGTTTCCAAGGCAGGATCCTTGTTTCGGATAGGCGCATTGGGAGGTTCAGTGAAGTTCACCTCTGGCATGTTAAGAGGAGTGCGCTCCAGTTCTACCGCGCTAGTACTTGTTGTAAAAGCGGGGGTAGTTTTGGTAAGTGATTCCACTGTAGGAAAGACCAGATCTGAATACGCTCCTAAGCTTCTAGGCGTGCTGGTTGTCCCAGGGGCCTGCTTAGGGGGCGCATCGGTTTGATGCTTCTTCCCTAGTGAGTCATCATGCGCTTTCTTCCCATGCGGACTCTTGTGACTTCCGTGTTTCGTCATTCTAGTTCTTGGCAAAACTCTTAGTGTAGGGTCCCACGGATGGCGCCACTTGTTGATACAAAAGTTGGGCGTTCCTTATGAGGGCTTCTATTCTCGTACCAATTAGATCTTAATGCTGGGTGGAACCTGCGCACTAAGAAAAAGAGCCAACACCGTTAGGCTTATCGAGGGATTGTCTCCCCCGATTATCCTCCGGCGTGAGAGTAAGTAATCGAATTTTAGGGTTTAGTGAAGAGTTAGGGTTTGAATGAAGTCGTACCTTTTCCGAGGGCATGGGTGCCCTTTATATACATATGAAACCCTAGTAGGTTTCTTGTTCCCTACTCCTCGGCGTGTTAGCCGACATCGGATATTTAGTATATATCCCCTTTATTTAGTAGATACTCGATATCCTATCCGGAAATAACTTTGGGCTTGGGCCTTGTCGGCCCAAGCCGCATAACTGGTAGTCCAGTTGCGGCCCATACGTGGTGGGCTTAATTATTAGTATTGTTTACTAATCGGGTTCGTGACCCGGGTGTAGACTATACGTCATCAATCATCCTATTCAAGCTAAATATCCAATTATTGATTTGGAGATACACAAAGATACATTTGGGAAAGCTTGGAAGATAATCAGGGTAGGAGGACACTCAGAAATTAATAAGTATTTTGAAGATATGCTGAAGATTTTTGATAGAGAAGACTTGGATAAGCTATGGAGTCTGGTTCAAGAAATGTTTAGATCTACAGATCATATACAAGACAAAGAAAATGAGCTATGAGTGGAATTGAAGAGGTTGTATGAACCTGATCCAAAAGATATCTTATGGCATTTTCGAGCTCATGAGTTGAGTACAAAATGGAGATTGTATGATACATGTGGTGTTCACCATGTATCTACAAAGAATGGAGTGGATGTCTACATGCTGATAGAAAAATATTACCCATTAAGAGCAGCTAGCTTATTTGTTATGTTAGATGCTAAGCTCACAGTTACTGATGAAGACTCAGTAATGGCAAGAGTTACTGAGAAAGATCTTCAGACAAGCAAAAAGGAAATAATGTTAGTACTGCTTGTGTAAATATTAGTACTGCTAGGTTTAACTTTGTACTAACAGGTTTAACTTTGTATAGAAGATATTTGGATTTTGTAACAATTTTCTTTAATAAAACAGATAGTCTATAAGAGGAATACAAAAGAAGGTATAATCGAAAAATGCCCAAGGGCGGAGATGGTTGAGTTGTTGGTGTTGTGAAGGGGAGGTCAAAGGTTCGATACCTGTTGCTTCCTTTTTGGTATTTCCCTCACCAAAAAATTTAAAAAGCCCCCATTTTTTTTCAGCAAATTTCAAAATTAAAGCCCCCCATATTTTTTTTAAAAGCCACCCATATATATTTTTTTCAGCAAATTTCAAAATTAAAGCCCCCCATATTTTTTTAGCAAATTTCAAATTTCGCACATTTCTCACCAATCACAGCCACCAGTCACCACCCACCGTTCACCAGTAACCAATCACAGCCACCACTCACCATCCACCTCTCGCCGGTCCAGCCATCAAAAATGGAGGGAGGTTCATTTAGATCTAAATTAGGTAATTTTTAATTAGGAAATCATTTTTTATGCAATCGTGAAATTATATTATTCCCGAAATTGTTTTTTTACAATTATAAAGATAGCAAATTCTGCCCAGAAAGATTCCAATTAGTATGTGCTTGATGTTTGTGATCAAAGGGAATTTTGAGTACCACTACAATACCCACTGTCCATTGTAATTATACAAAAATGATTTGATGCTTATATTGGTTTAATTTGTGACTTGTAGGATATATAGTTTTTTAAAGTTGTATTTTGGGTTTAACATGAATGAAAAATAGCATCTTCAACTTGAAAACCAACTGTTATTACATAACAAAATTCTGCATACATAGATGCATTGTTGATTTCATAGTTAATTACATACAAGGAGAAAACATAATACTTGTTACAGTAGCATCATAACATCAAGACTAGTAAATCTTAGCCAATGGTCCTTTTCCGTTTACCTTAGTGAGTTTAATTGGGCCTTTTCCCTCTCTCTTCTTTGCTTGGATTTTTTTCCAAGTTGTCTGATTTGGTAGGCCTAGAACATGTTCCCTTTTTCCTGAGATTGACAGAGTGTGAAATAGAGGAGGGTTTTTGGACATTAAGACTTTTTTTGAGACAGCTTCATCTTCATATGTTGAATGATAGCTAGAAACCCAGCTATCATTAAAAAAAGCTACTGTTAAAGGAGCTAAAATCGTCAGAGCTTGAGTCAGCAACCTTTCTCTTAGGTGGTATTCTCTTATGAAAGCTACATGTAGGAGGGTAGGGGAAATTCCAATCAGGTTTAGGAGACATTAGTTCTGATGAATCAGAGGATATTTCAATAACATTTGGCTTGGAAGTCATTATGGATGAGGTTTAGTGTTTGACAGGTTTTTGATGGTGTAATGTTGTGTTTATGTAATGGCCATTTAAAGTAATGAGGATCACATAGTTCAATGTATAAGTAAATGCCATTAAAGGCTTGGTTGGTATGTGCAGGTAACTTCCTGCATTTAGGTGTAATAAACAAAGTTTGACTTTGACTTTGACTTTCTTAAGTATATGTGTATTTATCATGTATGTATTGTGGTTGTATAAGAGTATAAGTGTTGGATTTAGAATGGTTGTAAGCTAAGGATGGATGGCTAGTGATCTTGACTAAGGGTATATTAGCTTGTTGGATTTGGACTAGTTAAGGTATGTTAATGATTATGATTGTGATGAATGTATGTAATTATGTTATGAAGTTGTGTATGATATGAGTGGTATGACGTAGCTAGAGGCTTTTATGTGATTATGATGCTTATGTGGAAATATGTGTATGAGATATATTTTACGTCGGGTTACTTACTAAGTGTAAGCTTACTCTTTTAGTTGTCAATGTTTTTTGTAGGTTTATGTGCGGTGGAATGGAAGTACTCGGACTATAGCCTAAGGATTTGGAAGCGGGTTGATAGATAGATTGCAATTAGGAGATTAGTATAGAATACCGAACTCGAGACAAGGTTGTACCCCCGAGAGTCTTTTAGTGTTTTGTAAAAGTAAATTTGGGTGTCAAAATGTATGTCAAAGAGGTCATAACGATTTGAGAGTCTAATGGTGTGTCAAAGTGTGTGTTATGGGTCAATGGGTAAAGTTTAAGGAGTGTTTGGCGTAAGTATGTTTCTACCCACTTTGGGGTTGTAAACGGGTCAAGTGCCCTTGAAACACGTTTGTTATGTTAATCTAATGTCTTTGGTAAAGTTGGATGTAATACGGAAGTTGTATGGGTTGTATGTAGTGAAAATGGGTCAAAAGTGGTTTTATGCATAACTCGTTAGTTTTGGATCCACCTTTTGGTTCAAAGTTGTAGTCCTTAGTGTAGATCAAGCTTTCAATCTGGGATCCACCTTTTGGTTCCAATATCTGGACCTAAGTGTGGATCCAGTTTGCTCATCTTGGTTATGAATCCAAGATCTACTTTTAGGTTCCAATATCTGGACCTAAGTGTGGATCCAGAATTGGTCATCTTGGTTATGAGTCCATAATTAGTCATCTTGGTTATGAATCCAGAATTGGTCATCTTGGTTATGAGTCCATAATTGGTCATCTTGGTTATGAATCTAGAATTGGTCATCTTGATTATGAGTCCATAATTGGGCATCTTGGTTATGAATCCAGAATTGGTCATCTTGGTTATGAGTCCATAATTGGTCATCTTGGTTATGAATCCAGAACTAGTCATCTTGGATATGAATCCAGAATTGGTCATCTTGGTTATGATATCAGAATTAGTCATCTTGGTTATGAATGTGGATTTTTATAAATGGTCAAAAGAGTAATGGAATGTCAAGTAAAGTCAAGCGTTTTCCGTGTAGAGTTTAAATTTTTTGGTCAAAGTGGTCAAAGGGGCGTTACAACTTGGTATCAAAGCTTTCGGTTTAAGTGAATTAGGTTTTCTTTAGGATTGCCTAGACTTAAACCACTCGTAGACGCGTTAAGTTTAAGTTTAAGAAATGCGGGCAAATATTATGTAAGTTATAGGATGTAAATGTTGAGTGTTGAAATAAATTATGTGATTGCTATTTGAGTTTAATGATGAGAATTTATGGAAGTGTTTTATGTGATATATGACTTGGTGTGTGAGTAATAGGATTACCGTGCACCTCGGGTTGTGTCGGTAATTATTTAGTGATGTGGATGTAGTTGATTATAGAAGTAATGAGTTAGAAACGGGTTATGGATTGTTTAGATTATGAGATGGAATACATGTTATGAATATGTATGCTACGTAAGTGAATGATAGTTTTGTATAGTTTAGACTCAAGATTTAGTGATGAGATTGCGTATTATAGGAGGATAATAACGATAAGACGTGAAAGGGACTAGGAATTGGTATTAGAGATGGGTTAGTGAGTAACTTAAGATATTAAGCTTAAATAATGGGTTGTAGTGATGAAAAGTGTGCTAAAATATGAGGTGTAATAATAAAATAAATGGATGAGATTAAAGAATGACGATAGGTGACGATATCATAGAATGTGTGATGTTAAAGAGCGTGCTAAAATAATGATTTAGAGAAGGCGAGACATAAAGAAGTTGCTTAAACATATGAAAAATACAAGAACAGAGATAAGATGCAAGAATAAGAATGTGATGGATTAAAAATGTAAGAAAGAATGAGAGGAGTGTGTATGAGATAAAGGCGTTGTCTTGAAATTATTATATTACGGCTAAGGCGATTAGTGGTAATTATTATAACAAATGCATGTGTTACAGTTGATGATGTGTGTAAAGTCTAGATGTAAATGATTTGAGTAGACTAAAAAGTGTAATATAAAAATGTGGAAATGATCAACGTGGGATAAAGCATGCAAGTTAGAGTGAAAAGTGTAAAGATGTAGAGACGTGTAAAAGACTTAATAAGTGTAAGAAGAATGAATGATACTAATGAATAAATGTAAATAAAATTTATCGAGGGCTAAAATGTAGAAAGAGTCGGGTAGACTAAAGGGTAAAGTAAGAGTGCGAAAATGATTAAAGTAGGTTAAGAATGCAAGAGGTAATAAAGAGTGAGAACACATAGAAGCGTGTAATTATAATAAGTGTTAGGAACACATTTTGTAATATTTCAAGTCTTGCTCATTTGCGATAACAATGTTGCTTAAAGGGTTATATGTTTGTAATTATGTGACCGGTCCATTAGTAGCCCATGGGCCGGCCACCTTTGTAAAATGATTCTAGAAACACCCCATGTGCTAACCCTAGGATCGAATGCCTATAAATAGAAGGCATGGGGTGCCTCATTTCTTGTTGGTTTTCATTCTCTATGTCGAAACTATGTCCAAGTATTAAGTGAATGATAAATCTTCTAATTTCTCTTATTATCTTATTCTCTACTCTATCTTACTTATTTATTTCTTATCGTAGCTTATTTAGAAGTAGTAGTAAGTGTAGATCTAGCTTATTACATGTGTGTGTTTGAGATATTAGCGACCTACAAGTGGTATCATTCGCCAAAAAGGTAGTTAGGATCGTGTTAGTTGAGTAGATCTAATCGTTATCTAGATTTGGTTTTAGTTTTAATACGGGTTTTGTTCAATAGTTGGTTCGATATACTCTTTATTTGTTCGTAGTTTTATCTCGTGAAAAACCTCAAAACATCATCAAATTTCCATTTTCGACGTTAAAGTTCTTAACTTTCTTCATATTTTGTGGTTACTAATCGTTAGAAATAAAAAACAATCTGTTTTCATTGGTTTTCTAGACGATTTAGTGCAATCTGGTTTATTAGCGTGCTGGGAAAGTTGATGAAAAGTGAGTTTTTTACATCTGGGTGAATTCCGACAAGTTAGGGTTTAGCACGATTCAATTCTGACAAGTTAGGGTTTATCATAATTGGCAGATTTTGGGATTATCGGCATTGGAACTCAGTATTTTACTTTCTTGTATAAGAAAGTGAAAATACTTCGACTTGGTTGCTTCTCATCTCTTGTACAAGAGTTGAGAAATTATTGAAATTGAAATTTAGATAAAATTATCGAAATTGCCATACTTATCGCAATTCTGATAAATTATCGCAAATTGCCTTTTCTATCGCAATTTAAGATAACTTATTGAAATTGTCATATTTTATTGCAATTTTATATTTTTATCTCAATTTCCATTTCATTATCGCAATTAGTTATGTATCGCAATTGGGTGAACAATACTTATCGCAATTTGGTGAACAGTAATTATCGCAATTGGACAAAATCTTAAGTTAACCAAAACCAACTTCACATAACTCATAACACATATCTCCCTATCTTAATTACCGTCCCACTATAAGTGTCCACTTTCCATTTTCACAAAGTTTTAGGAAAGTGGGGCCAACTACACTCTCCACCAATCAAATATCACTATTACCCACTAAAGTCTCTTCTCATTGGTTGAAAATATTCCCTGGACACTTAATATGGGACAAGCAAAGATACCATTGTGGACACTTATAGTGGGACGGAGGGAGTAACACATATCTTAATTATCTTCAAGATCCAAACATGTCTCAACCACCACATTTCAATTACTACTATCAGCTACAGCAATATCCACAACAACAGCAATTTTATCCTCAGTATCAACAACAACAAGCATTCGTGCAACAACATCAATTTCTCTCTCCACCACAAGTAACCCCACAACAAATCATGCAACAGAATCAACTGCAGAATTATCAATCTTATTCCAGAGAGCTACATTGGTTTAATAAG
This sequence comes from Artemisia tridentata subsp. tridentata, assembly GCA_021014915.2. Classification (NCBI taxonomy): domain Eukaryota; kingdom Viridiplantae; phylum Streptophyta; class Magnoliopsida; order Asterales; family Asteraceae; genus Artemisia; species Artemisia tridentata. Next base: position 76,440,727 of record CP139508.1, read on the forward strand.
ATGTGTGAAGCAATCAGCAGTCAGCAATCCCGACATGAGGCTGGGAATCAGGAAACTCCACCCATGCTGACACCTGGTAACTATGTGCAATGGGCTGGTCGATTCCTCCGTTTCATTGAACTCAGAAAACCCCATAGGAAATATCTAAAGCCGGCCATCATTGAAGGACCCTTTCTACTTCCAGTAACTGTTGTTCCAGGAACTTCAGAAAGAGAAGAGACATCAACTCCCATTGTTGTCGCTAATTACACAACTAAACAAACCTTGCAACAAGAGGGAAATGAACTGGCAATGTCTTACATACTTCAAGGAATTCCTAATCCAATTTACCGAAGTATTGATGCTCAGAAGACTGCCAAAGACATGTAGGAGCATGTGCATCTTCTAATGGAAGGGACTGAGTTAAATCAAGAAGACCTTGAATCTAAGCTGTACATGGAGTACACTCACTTTATCATGGAACCAGGGGAAACAATTGAATCATACTACCACCGTTTCACAAACATCGTCAATGACCTCGATCGTCATGACATCAAGTTACCAAAGATTTCTATCAATGCAAAGTTCCTAGGATGACTTGCACCAGAATGGCAGAAATAAGCAACATTTGTCAGGCAAACTAAGAAGATTGGTGAGGTCAAGTATGGACTTATGTATGACTATCTGAGACAACATCAATCTGAGGTAGATAAGGAAGTTGCATCATGAGGTAGTTTCACATAAGCACCAACACCTAACTCGCTTGCTCTCGTTGCTCAATCCAACTTTCCACTACCAAACCAGGAATTTGGTCAATCATCTTCACAACCAAGCTTTCAACCACAACCTCCAAACCAAATCATTCCATATGAAGCACCATCCCAATATTCTGACAACCAAGTGGTCCCATATAACAACACAGATTCCATGATGTAATCAAACACTGATTTTGATGAAGAAGAGGATGCTTTCAACTCTCTTAATAAAGCATTTGGATTAATTGCTAAGGCATTTGGCAAGTTCACCAACAAATCCAACAACCGTCTTCGTTCATCTTCCAATACCAGGAATCAAGCTGTTATTAACGATGGCAGAGTGGAAATTCAGAATAGGTCTTTAGGGAGATATGGTTCAGGGAACACATGAAACTATGGGTCTCAGAGGTTTCAGTTAGGGGGACAAAGGTTTAATTCTGCAGGGGGTAACCAGAACAATATGGGGACTAATCATAGAAGGAATCAGATGGCTCGAAATGAAAAGAGAGGCATTGCAAACACTTCGATCATGTGTTACAACTGTGGTGGGAGTGGTCATATGGCAAATGCATGTCCAAAGCCTCGTACTATGGGCAGTGCATACCACAAAGAAGCTCTTTTGATGGCATTGAAAGATGAAGCAGGGGGCACAATGAGTGTGAAAGAACAGAGTTTCATGGCCAATGCTGATTCTGACGATGAGATGGAAGATCTAGAAGCAAATGCTGCAGTAATGCTCATGGCAAACATGCAGGAGATGAATACATCCGAGACAGGCCCAGTTTATGATACCGATGGTCTATCTCAGGTACCTGATTCACAATGTCTTATACATGAAATTGCTTCACCATCTGCATCTTCATCTACGAAAGAAAATTCTGTTCAACATGCATCACAATTCTCATCTTTAACAGATGATCCAATAAACACAGTTGTATCATTTGAAGATGATAAAACCGTCGTTTTATTTGATGATCCCATTGAAGATGAAAATTCTGATAATATTGAACAAAATGATCCTTTGCCTGATCAAGATTCAGAGCTTCAGGCCTTATTATTGACCACCCAATCACAAATTGAGAAATGCAATGAAATCAATCAAAATCTAAAAGCAAAAATTGCATTGTTAACGAAGGACAATGAGTGCTATAAATTACAACTTTCGGGATATCAAAAACAAGAAAAACGTGAAAGTCCAAGATTTAGAAAACCAAGTTCGTGAGTTAACCGTTTCCAAAGCTGATTTGCTTTCTCAAAAAGAAAAGGATCAATTTGAATTCAAAAAACAAATTGATACTTTAAATTCTGAGCTGTTAAAAACTCAATCAGAGCTTTCAACATCTCAAAATAATCTTCTTGAAGAAAAGCAAATCATCAGTAACCGTGTTAACTCATATCTTGATGAAATAGTTGCTTTGCAATCCGAACTGAAAGAATTTCAGAATGTTGTATACAAAAATGGTAATTCCATAACTCAAATTCAACGGCTAACGGTAAAACCAAAACCGAAAGGGTATGGTTTTGCTATTGGCTGTGATCAACCACGTTTTCTTTCTAAAGCACTCAGCAAAAATCCCAAGTTATACAATGCAGACTTATTACTTGATGATACCTTTCAAAGAGTTGTTGTGTTTAGTAGTGATGAAGAACTTGAAATTCTTGAACGTCAAAATGAACTTGAGAGTCGATAAAAAACAGACAAAGATTTTTCAAGAGTTTATTATGATTATAACGCAAGACCTCATCTCAGTAAATCATTTGTCCCTCCAAAGGACAAACCAGAACAAACGTTGTTATACACCAACATACATGCTTCTTCTACAATAACTCCTGTTTCCAAAACTGCTGCACATCTCAAGGATTCTTTGACAGAGGATGATGTTGATCCACAAATGCCACAAGAATGTCGAATTCTTCAATATTTTGAGACATTTATGGAAGACATTAAACTTTTGGAAAATGAATTTGAATTTAATTCTCAAATCAAAGTCTCTACTTTTCTCTCTCCCGTGGAGAAAAAAAAGCGAGAAATTTTTCAAAAGAAAATTTTACCACATGTCAAACATCTAAAGAAATGTGCAACACAATGGGAACACGAATTATTCACGGAAGTTGCATCTATAAAGAGCATTTTCAAAGCTAAAGACGATAAAGTTCAAAGACAAAAACATCAAAAGAAAACTTTAGCAAAAGAGAATGATCGACTCTTAGAAAAAGTTCTGTGTTATGACGTTGTTTCTGTGATAATGAATTTGATTTATGAGTCATGCAATGAGTTACTTGTGAATGATCATGCTGTAAATGTTGAGATGTTGCAAATTGAGATAGATAATTTGGTAAATGAGAATGAGAATCTTAGACAGATCAACTTTGATGTGGAAAAAATGTGTACAAATGAAATTTTCAATCTTAGCAAACGGCTTGATTAGTGTCAACAACAAAGTGCTGACTTTGAATTAAAATTCCAACATCTAAATGCGTCTTTGTCCTTTCAAAATAGTCGTACGTCTGAAAGTCAAGATGAAAATACTGTCCTAAGACACAAACTGTTTGAATATGAAAAAGAATTAGATGAACTTGGTCAAAATAGAAATGACACCGTCAGGTTAAACATAATTTTGGATTCAAAAAATCAAGAACTCCAACACATCATTGTTGATCTAAAAAAGAAACTCAGAGTTTTAGATAAATGCAAAGTAAAAGTTCATGAGATTGCCCCAGGAATGTATGTAGTAGACAAGGCACTTACCCAAGCATCAGACTTAACCACTAATGCAACTTTTTCAACTTCCACCGGATTAGACACCATATCTAAGACTAGCAGTTCCAAGACCTACAAGAAACAACAGAAGCGTAGAGTCCAGAAATCTAGGAATGGATCATCTAAGCCTGCAGAAGTTAAAGTTAAAGCAAGTAGTGTGAATAAAACGCATGTAATGTCAGGAATAGAATCGAACTTATCTAAGTCTAATTCTAGGAATGATGTAACAAACGTTGAATCTTTGAATGTTACTGATGATGTTATGCTTGATGCTAGTTGTATTTTTTGTCGTACTAGTATATTATCTGGTGATCATCAAAAATGCATTGCTAAAACTCTGTTGAATCATAAAAAGAAACGATCTAGTGGCATTTCCTCTAGGCTCACTACTGCTGCCAAGTCCATTTTAGGAAAACAACCACTAGTAGTTTCTCATGAATCTGTTGCCAAACCCATAGAGAAATCCAAGACAAACAAATCACCTGGTGCATTTATTAGGAGAATGGCTGTGACTAATTGGACGTGGCAGCATTGGTTACTTAAAACACATAGCTTTAAATGGGTACCTAAAATGACTAACTCGTGTGTTACTAACCCAACGGGTGACACCGTTACCGAACTTGCCTCTGTATCAACTTCTGATAATGCAGGTGGTTCAAATCATCCTCTGGATTATTGATAGCGGGTGCTCCCGACACATGATCGGCAACCTCAAGCTTCTCAAAAACTTTATCGCAAAGTTTATCAGAATGGTCAGATTCGGGAATGATCACTTCGCTGCAATCATGGGTTATGAAGATTACGTAAATGGGAACATCGAGATCAGTCGTGTATACTATGTTGAAGGCCTTGGTCACAATCTATTCTCAGTGGGAAAATTCTATGACGGAGACTTAGAAGTAGCATTCCGGGAGAAAACCTGCTTCATTCGCGATCTTCAGGGAAATGACTTGATGAAAGGAAAATGGGGCACCAGTCTTTACACCATCTCCTTTGAAGGCATGACAGCTTCCACTCCCATCTGCTTACTCTCAAAGGCTCATCCCACAAAGGATTGGTTATGGCATAAAAGATTGTCACATCTCAACTTCAAAACCATGACTGACCTTGCAAAGAATAAATTAGTTGACAGCTTACCCAAATTCAGATATGCCAAAGATCACCTGTGTCCTGCCTGTGAACAAGGGAAAAGTAACCGTGCTCACTTTCCTCCCAAAGCAGAACACAACACAGATCATGTCCTACAACTACTACATATGGATTTGTGTGGTCCAATGCGGGTTTAAACAATAAATGGGAAAAGGTATATTTTGGTAATAGTGGATGACTACTCGCGATGGACATGGGTCTACTTTCTTCGGACTAAAGATCAAGTTCCTTCAATGGTCATCACGTTTCTCACCAAGATTCAAGTTCAAGTCCGTAACACCGTCAGGATAATTAGAACAGACAACAACACTGAATTTAAGAATCAAACCCTTCGGGAATACACTGAGAAACATGGGATTGTTCATCAAACTTCCATTGCCCGCATTCCCGAACAGAATGGTGTAGTTGAAAGACGAAACCGTACGCTTGTGAAAGCAGCTAGAACAATGTTGATCAATGCCCAACTACCAGACTACCTATGGGCTGAAGCTGTCAATACTGCCTGTCATACCCAGAACCGATGCATGATTAATAGACGACACAACAAAACTCCATATGAGCTTATTCAAGGCAGAATGCCAAACATCAACTACTTTCATGTCTTTGGAGCACTATGTTACCCGAAGAATGATCGAGATGATCTTGGTAAACTTAAGGCTAAAGCAGACATTGGGATATTCATTGGCTACTGTGAGAATTCTAAGGGATATAGAATTTGGAATCGTCGGATCGGGGAAATTCAAGAGACTATACACGCCAACTTTGATGAACTCACTGATATGGCTTCTGAGCAAGACCGCTTAGAACCCGAACATAACCGTCTAAACTTCCCTGAATCTTCAGCTGCACCCCTAACCTTTAATCGGAAGGATCTGGAAGATTTGTTTGCACCAATGTTTGATGAAGTTCGTGTTAGTAATGCATCAGATGCTTCCACCAGTTCTGCTGCTCAACATGTCCCAAATCAAGCACCTGATCAATCTGCAACTACTACTACAGCAGTTGCTACCGATGCACCTCAACCTGAACCATCATCATCTATGGCTCAAACACCTCCACCTGCAGTTGGAGATTCTTCCCCCACTTCTAACCAAGTTTCCACACCTTCAGATTATGACGGAAATGCATTTTTCAATCCATTTGCTCCACCGCCAACCATTCCAGAAACTGGAGAATCCTCCTTGAGCAATATGGATCCGTCATATCTACACAACAACATTCAACATTACCCATCAACTCACAAATGGACAAGAGATCATCAAACGTAATTGGAAATCCAGACAACCCAGTCATGACAAAACAAAGACTCCATAAAGACGGTGAAACATGCATTTATGCACTCACCATTTGTCAATCTGAACCTAAGAACATCAAAGAAGCCCTTACATACGACAACTGGATTGAATCCATGCAAGAAGAGCTAGATCAATTCAAACGTCTAGAAGTTTAGGAATTAGTTGAAAGACCAGACGGAGTCTATGTTGTTGGATTGAAATGGATTTGGAAAAACAAGTTAGATGCAGATGGTATGGTTATTCGGAACAAGTCTCGGTTGGTTGTAAAAGGTTTCAGTCAGGAAGAAGGGATAGACTTCGAGGAATCGTTTGCACCAGTAGCTAGGATAGAGGCGGTTCGAATGTTTTTGGCATACGCAGCCCACAAGAACATCACAGTCTACCAAATGGATGTGAAGACGACATTTCTCAATGGATAACTCCGGGAAGAGGTGTACGTGTCACAACCAGAAGGCTTCATGGACCCAGATAATCCGAACCACGTTTATCGGCTCAAGAAAGCCCTCTACGGCTTTAAACAAGCCCGAGGGCATGGTACGATAAATTGTCTGCATTCTTGCTTGCTAATCACTTTACCAAAGGTTTTGTTGACCCGACTTTATTTATACAGACACACGGGGAGGACATTCTCATTCTTCAAATTTATATGGATGATATTATTTTTGGTTCAACCCATAAAAAATATTCAAACGCCTTTGCTAAATTAATGAAAACAAACTTTGAGATGTCTATGATGGGTGAACTTAAATTCTTTCTAGGAATGCAAGTTCATCAATCGCCCCGTGGTATATTTTTAAGTCAGTCAAAATATGCTCAAAAAATCCTGAAAAAGCATGGTATGACCAGCTGTGACCTTTATAATACCCTATGTCCTCCTCATCCCCGAAGCTAGATTACATGGG
>CP139508.1:77776621-77803140 GCA_021014915.2 Artemisia tridentata subsp. tridentata
ACCATGTCAGTAGATTGTGTATGGAGAAGATAGAGATGGAAATATGTTGTGTATTATTTTGTGTGATGCTGTACATACAAGAATACATGGTATAAATAATGACTAGCGGTAAACTATTTAGGGTAAATTGCTATACTCTAGCTAATCAACATTAAATGACAACTCATCGCCAACACATTGGGCTTATCCCTTATACACGAATTATACAGCTAACAAAGATAGATAGTTCAGTTGAAGTTTACATAGAGGACCTTTTTAGCAATTGACATGTCATGTTTAATTCTCATTCTAGTGCTACACGTTAAACAACTTTATGGTTCATTACTAATCTTACATAGAAAGGGATGGCAAAAAAGATCGGTATTTAATGGGGACCCAATTTCTAAACCCGATTTGACTGGAGAATCCTCAATTTGACCGGGGTTGCTGATGGGGACGGGGAATCTCCAAATTACGTAACCGGGTATGAGGTAGGGATGGGGATAACATTAATCCCCGAACCCGAACTCGGCCCCGATTTTTTTAATGTACAAATATATGAAATTACACGTATCACCATATAACATTTACTTTTATATGTATATTTCTATGAACATTGACATGTAATGTATATGCATGTGTGATTTAAATGATCAAATAGCTTATAATGCATAAACAATTAAACGTTATATTATTATATATTACTTAACCAATGTTTTGTTCGAATACTCACATAAAATGCACGTTATTCTTATAATATATGTGTTTTTTAATATCTACGATCCTATAAAGTTGGATTAACATTGAAACTAATTTAAGTATGAGTGATACACGTTTTTTGAGATAATTTATGGGTCAAAAATCCTTTATATTTTCGATGAGTTTGTGTATATTTTATGTTTTCTTTATAAGGATGGAAAATCCCTAAATCCTCGTGGGCATCCCCGATCCCCGTTGTGGATAGGGATGGGGATGAGGATGTAAAACTATTCCCTGATGGGGATGAGGACGGGGATGAGGATAGAGAGTGGGAAACAGAGATGGGGATTAGAAATACGATCCCCGACATTCCCCGCCCCTTTGCCATCCCTACATATATAATCTCTCAATTTTTTTACATCTCTACTACATATAATGCATATATATTTTTCTTTAATTCTTAAAAACTTAAAAATAAATAATGCTTAATCTCCAATATACTTTTTTAAAACTTAAATTTCAATCTTTTTATTTACTATCCAGCATAAAAATGTTTTCAAAATTAGTTTTTTAATTAGTTGTCTTAAAAATAGTTTTGTTTTCAAAATTAATATTTTTCAAAAATTACTCAATCTTTACCATATTTTTCTTTTTTTTACAAACTAATCACAGTCATATTCTCAATTATGATCTATATTTCAATCTCAATTTGTTAAATTCTCGTCGTCATGCACGAGACACGCTTAGTTTTTTGAAAAACCATGGATATCTAACCACACTTCCTTCAATGTTATAGAGTTTTCGTGTAGCATATTTTGAGTATTGTTTGTTTTTTTTTGAATGAAAAGAAGATGGAAAAAAGTTTTGGCAAGTTGGTGTCACTGTTGAAAAAAAAGTTTTGTAATCTCAGTGCGGTGTTAATGTGACAACATATTTCGTTATGATAAGTATAACTACACTCAGTGGTCTAAACATGTCGCAACATTATTAACGAATGAGCACACATGCTTACTTGGAACATGTCACATTTGTAGCAGTATTAGACTTTGGTTCGTTTATTATTTCATTGTAAGACCACTATTAGAAAGTTGAAATAATTAAGTCTCTAATTAAGCACATACCTAATTCGGCAAAGGTACTGTCCAGGAAGGCTATAAATGGTTTTTTTTTTGTAGAATCTTTTAATGGTAATTTAATATCATTATTTAATGGTAATTTAATATCATTATTTGATGGTAATTTAATAGCATTTTGAACCTGGTAGAGATCATTACTCCAAGATTCTGTCCCTTCACTGAGGTAGCTTGTAACTTGATTAATTAATAAAGAATCTTTTCACAATAAAAGCTTTTTCAAAATAACATGTGGTGTTACTATTTGAGTTGCATATGATTATGGTCCATTAGTACGATCAAAGCAATTGGATGACTAAAATTGCTTGATTATGTGGTTTCTTTATTCATTTTGTAACCGTAATGATGATTTTAACACATTAACTACACAAAATCTGAATTTAACTTATAAGATTCACCTACAAAAATGACAACATAAAAAGTCAAACCGATAAGGATTCTCTCATGTTCATTTAAACATGAGAGATAATGTTATGTTTGTTGTGATTTTACATTTGAATTAAAATAAAATAAATGTTTTGCAATAAGGACAATGTATAATCACAACAACCACAACATTACATCTCATGCTCATTTGAATATGAGTGGATCCTCATCCAAGTCAAACACATAACCAATGATGATTGCAAGCAATGTTAGGGTGTGTTTGGGACAAGTTTATGTTATAAAGTTTAATGAAAAATGAAAAGTTTATACATTTGTAATGATTTGTTAAGTATAATCGAAAGAGGAAATTTTAAGAATAGACATTATGAAAAGTGTTTTACGAATTTCGACCCTTGATTTTTGGTTATAAAATACGACATAGTCAGCAAAACTCTTTGCTCTTCCTCCCATTTGCTTGCCTAATTTGTGATTTGTGGCAAGCAAACTTATTTGCTATCCATCTTCATTTGCTCTCTATCCCTGTGTGACAAGCAAACATAGTTGAAAAACTTATATGTGGCAAACTAATTTACTCTCCATTCTCATTTGTTCTCCTCTTCATGTAGCAAGCAAACTTAGTTGAAAAGTTATTATTTGAGTGTGTTTATCAAAGTGACGAGCAAATGTATTTGCTCGGCATCCATGTGTAATTTCTAAAGAATGGAAGTGGCGAGCAAATGTATTTGCTCGCGATGTAAAGATCTATAATATGGAAAAATAGTGTCTATTATGGATACTTGGTTTGGTAGAAGTAGAGTTTTGCAATTGATTTTAATGGTAATGTATTTCATGCTTAAGTCGAACAAAAAGTTTTATAGTCATAAACTTCTTTATAATTGATTCATCTGATATGTTGTGCAGTCATAAGTATAAACTTTTATAAAAGTTTATTGAACGTTTTAAATAAAAGAAATAGTTGGTGGGGAGTTCGACCGGCAAAGGTCGAAGACAAGGCGGCTGAATTGGGGTCTCTACTCAATCTTGCTCGTTGTTTTGGATTTGCAACAAATCTACTAAGTCAAGTTACAATCGAAACTCATGGATTTCGTGTCCTCGTAGTTTATTTGATACTGCCATTACTTAATATTTCGAGCTTGTTTGTTTTCTTTGCTTTTCGGGTATTCTTAGCTCTTTTTTTCTTTTTATTTCTTGTTTTCTTGGTTTTGGTCACCCCTGTTGGCCTCATGTTGGATTCTTATAAGTTATAGGCAAAAGTTCTTTATAGATCCAACTTTTACCATAGAACCCATCAAGCAATCTTAGCCACTCATTTTTCTTATCAAAATAAAAAAATTAATTTCCACCCTTTTTTTAAAACTTAAATATCTCGCAAACCGTAAATCGTCAAGCTACAAAAAAAATACCATCGCGACGAGAATTAAATTATCTTTCTATAGACATGCATTGTTATATATTTTCGACGAACTTTTATTTTCCAAAATTTCCGTCCAGAAAAATCATATATGATTCGATTTTAACAAATCATATATGATTCCGTACGAATCATATATGATTTTGAATCATATATGATTCGTAAAAATCGAATCATATATGATTCGTACGGAATCATATATGATTTTTACGAATCATATATGATTCTTTCTGGGCGGAAATTAAAAAAAAAAAGTTCGTCGAAAAAAAAAAAAAAGTCGTCGAAAGTATATAACAATGCATATCTATAGAAAGATCATTTAATTCTCGTCGCGATGATATTTTTTTTGTAGCTTGAAGATTTACCGTTTGCAAGATATGTTGTTTTAAAAAAAAGATGAAAAATAAAAATGGGTGACTATGATTGGTCAATTGGTTCTATGGCAAATATGAGATCTATATTGATCTCATCTCATAAGTTATAAGTACTCTATTTTTTTTGGTTATAAATGTCTCTTAGTTGTTAAAAAATAAGCTTCGCCACTGAGTAACATGATCAAAATCATTTTTCTTATTCTTTTAATTTATTTTTAGTAACATGGTCAAAACCGCAAGTCTTAGGACATATCACAAAAAAAGGGTCATTAGTAGGTCTTTTAGCCAACTTATTTTTGACAAAATAATCTAAAAGATCTCATTTTCGCAATAAACACATAACACCCAAAAGTTACAATCAAACTTCCATATATATACATGTAAAATAGAAAGTCTAAAAGAAAAGTTCCATAATTTCTCAAACCTAAACAAAGAAATACAGACATACTAAAGTTGTATGCATACATTGATATTACCCAAAAGAATATTTTATTAAAAAGTCACTTTTTATTTCTGCAAAAAGAAGAAAAAATAAAGCAAAAGACAAAACCATATGTATATACTAAGATATGGTTTTATTTATTTACTATCTCATTCCGTCCCAAAATTATAGTCTTTTTTTTGACTTTTTTGGTATTTCTTTCTCACCTTTGACTTTAAATATTTTTGTTTGTGTTATACAATAATTGATGAAAATTACAGCAATGAAAATACACTTAAAACTCAATCAATTCATATATTTTGCATCAAGTATTATGTAATATAAACAAAAATACTTAAGGTCAAAATTCAAAAAGAAAGACCGAAAAAGTCAAATGAGAACTATAATTTTAGGACGGAGGGAGTATCTCCGTAAAAGTAACAAGACAAAACCATATATACATAGAACGATATGGTTTTATTTATTTACTATCTCCGTAAAAGTAAGACCGAGTGGAATTAGAACGTCAGACGACCTTTATCTCTTCTGTCTTTCATTTTTTTTTTTTTCATAAACTATTTTCTGATCAACTCGTATACATGAACCACTTCTCCTTTTCTTGCCTAGGCGACCGAGTCGTGTACCACAAGTGTAATAAGTGCGACTAGGCCGGGTTTGGGAGACCGACCGAGTCAAGGCCTCCTATTACGTCCAGCTTAAAATAACAAGTGTTCACATCTTTTATTTTTGGCTGTTCCAAAATAATTATTTATTTTTATATTTTAATTAATTAAGTGTCACTCGGGCTAGCAGAGATAATATTTTGTTAATAAATAATATATTTGCTGTTATTAAAGAGATGTTTGTTTTGGCTTATATAGACGATAAGATATGACATATTTGGTATGAAATATTTTTTTTTTGTTTATTTTGATATTTTCAGGCTTGTATAAAGTTCATTATGTCATAATCATTAATGAACTTATACAAGTCAGAAAGTGTCAAAATAAGCAACAAAAAATGACTTTATAAAACATAACTCAAAATAAAATAAGTCATAAGTCAGCTATATAACCCGAAACAAACACGTTTTAATAAAACTTTGTGCGTTTTAAAAGTGAGTATGGTAACCGCTATAAATGTATGATTCTGTGTTTATATAGTTGCGTTGAAAGCCTTTCAATCTGTTTAAGACATCATTGTCAAAATATGTATTTTTAGTCCAAGTCACTGTCTTCTCTCTCTTCAAGATCCTCTTTCTCTCTCTAATATCTTTAGAATTATTGTTTTTGGTTTGTTTTGTATTTGTCAACAATTTCAGTCAAATTTATGTTCTAAATCCAATCTTTTCAGTGTTTCTTGAATCTTTGATCTTTTTTAGCATCTGGGTCTGTTTTGTTTGTCCTTAATCTGGTAAAAAAGTATTAAAAATCCAATCTTTGTGAACCTTTTTAGTGTTTCTTGAATCTTTGATCTGTTTTAGTATGTTGGTGTGTTTTGGTTTTCATTAATTTGGTCAAACATATGTTAAAAATCAAAACTTTGTGAATCTTTTTAAGGTTTCTTAAATATTATATATATTTTGTTTGAAATTATTGGTTTTTAGTTAAGAAAATAAGATGACAGTTGAGGAAGTTAGAGGGGTTAATAATGAAATTGACAGGTTTCCAATTGGTATGAGGGTTCTTGCTGTTGATGATAATCCAACTTGTTTGAAGTTGTTAGATGGGCTTTTGAGGAAATGTCAATATCATGGTTTGTTTTTTGTTTTTATGCTTTATCTAATTTTGGTTGTTTTTTTTTTTATTGTTTAAATCATGTATAAGGTTTTGATATGTAAAAACTGTTACTTTATATGTTTGTGAATAGTATTAACAAGATTCTGTTAAATTTTAGTAATGGTGTTGACTCAGTTATTTGGATTGAAAGTCCTTGATCTGTTATAGGGATTGATGTTAGATTATCATACACAACATGTTTATTATTATATTTTTAATTTGTGCTTATAATTTGTCTGTTTTTTATTTTTCAGTTACAAGCACAACTGAAGCAATAACAGCATTGCAGATGTTAAGGGAGAATCGAAACCGATTTGACCTTGTGATCAGTGATGTGCATATGCCAGACATGGATGGTTTCAAGCTTCTTGAACTTGTCGGTCTCGAAATGGACTTACCCGTAATCAGTAAGTCTCAGTATAATCTTTAATCACATAATTGATACTTTTGGGTTCTTAGTATCCTTTAGTGAGTACTAAAGTCAATCAAATGATTAGTTCAAAATTGATGTCAGTCCAATTAGTTTTTGTTTTTGATGTTTAAATTTTTGCCGGTTTGACCTTAAGAAGTCATCTTTTAAGAAAAGTATGGTGTGTGCATGGGCAGAGGTTATTGGAGCCAGGGGTAGCGGTCGCTACCCTCAACTTTTACCCGGTAGTGGAATTTTTGGCGATTTTGACGATTTTTTGCCATTTTTGGCGATTTCGCTACCCTGAAACAATTTTCGCTACCCTAAACAAATTTTCGTATTTCGCTACCCCTGATCTCAGCTCCTAGCTCCGCCACTGGGTGTGTGTGCATGTTTGGCATCCGTTATTGAGTTTTGAAGTCAATAAACTAATGCGGGCTTTATAAGTTTGCGTCAAAGCGTTAAGCTTTTGAGCCAGTTTGACCTGAAAAAAGTCATACATCTAATTCTTAAAACAAGTGTTCTGTAATGGTATCTAATGGATTTCAAAGTGGACTTACCCATTTTCAGCAAGACTCAATATCCTATCTATAATCATATGACTGATAACTGTGTGTTTTTGTCATCCTTTATCGAGTTCTGAAGTCAATAAAGTGTTCAAAGTTTATGTGGGTTTATTAGTTTTCTTGAAAGAACTGTTGATGTTAGAGTTTAAGTTGGTTTGACCTAAAGAACTCACCATTGTTGAAAAAGATTGCGTGGGGCCAATGTTTGGTGTTCGTTATTGAATTTTGAAGTCAATTAACTGATGAGGTTCGATTAGTTTTCGTCAAAGCTTTAAACTTTTAACTGGTTTGACCTAAAGTATTTTTACTGATAAAAGATCGTATGTGTTCATGTTTTGCATCCATTATTAAGTTTTCGTCAAATTTTGAACCTTTTAGCTGGTTTGACCCAAAAATTAAATCTCTAAATCTCATAGCAAGTGGGCTAATGGTATATAATGTTTCTTGGAATTATCACAGTGTTATCAGCAAACAGTGACCCGAAGCTTGTAATGAAAGGGATCACTCATGGTGCTTGTGATTACCTTGTGAAGCCTGTCCGCCTTGAGGAATTACGCAATGTATGGCAACATGTGATCAGGAAAAAAGTCGAGTCAAAATCTCAGCCAAAGTCGAACAATAACCAAGACAAGCCATATCATGGAGGTGAAGGTGGACAAGAAGCTGGTAGTGGCGATCCAAATGGGAAATTCAATCGGAAACGAAAAGATGAGGATGAAGATTTTGAAGATAATGGGAATGAAGATGATGCGTCCTCAACACAGAAGAAACCGCGAGTTGTTTGGTCCATTGATCTTCATAGAAAATTTGTTGCTGCTGTTAATCAACTTGGGATTGAAAGTGAGTCGTTTAGTCCTCGTGTTCATCTATTAGTACTTTTTTTCTGAAACTTTTACTTATTATTTTTAATATATTGCAGAAGCCGTTCCTAAAAGGATTCTTGATTTGATGAACGTTGAAGGTCTTACTAGGGAAAATGTGGCAAGCCATCTCCAGGTTACTTATTTTCTTCATAGGTCGTGTTCAAGTAAACAGTTTTGGCATGTGACAAAATAAATTATGCTTATTCATGATATGTTTTACAGAAATATCGGCTTTACTTGAAAAGGATTAGTCAACAAGCTAATATGGTGGTTGCATTTGGAGGCAGTAAAGACGCGCCTTCTTATATGAGAACACTTGATGGCTTTAGCGATTTCCGTTCATTATCAGGTTCAGGAAGGTTACCAAATGCTGCATTATCATCATATGCACCTTCGGGTATGCTAGGTAGACTCAATAGTGCAACGGGTATGACCCTCCATAGCCTCACTTCACCATCTATGGTGCAACCAACCCACACCCAAAACTTAACCAATTCAATTGCTCCAATCAACAAGTTCCAACCGGTTGTATTAACACCACAAAACCAAAGCACAAATCTTTTTCAAGGGATTCCGACGTCATTTGATCCGGGTCACCTTCAACAGCTTAATAAACCGAATAACCAACTCTCGGATTTCAATACCATTGATGAGTCTCGAATATTTAATGGGTCAAACACCTTTTCGTCATTGGGGGGTCAATCTTCTTTAAATCTTGCATCAAGTAGTTCCACCTTTCTTGATGTCCCACCCCCAGTTGGTAATAATTTCAATGACCAATTACCGCCTGATAGCAGCCTAAAATATGGTTACACTGCTGCAAGTAACACAATTAACGGATTTGGTTCTAATATTACTAGCACAGCCTCAGTACCTATTGAAGGTCAAGGTCAAAGTCAAAGGCATGGGCAGTACGGTAAGCAAATGTATAGTCAGTATTCAGGTAATGCGTTTAGCACATTAGCAGCTGCAGCACCACCATCCAATGTTGTTGGATTGGGTGGACCTGTGAGTCAATCGAACGACCAAATTTGTGGGGTCTACAATAGACCGAATGGCAACAATTCGTTGCATATGCAGCGGAACAGAGAGGCTGGTAGGTCAAGTACAGAACTGAAAATGGGACAAATGGGTCAAGGTGAAGGCTATTTGCTGGACCAGAATAAGTTACCGACTGGTTATGTTGCAAGCAACGGTTATGGTTCTTTGGATGATCTTATGAACGGAATGATGAAACGGGTATGATCTTTTTTTCATTATAATATATGCTAGGGTCATTTAGTTGACTGTAGTAATATTTTCCACCTAAAAACATAGGATATTAAGCAGTCATTTGGTTTTATATCCAACTTTCTTTGTAGTTTGAAAACTAAGTG
Source organism: Artemisia tridentata subsp. tridentata (assembly GCA_021014915.2). Taxonomy (NCBI): domain Eukaryota; kingdom Viridiplantae; phylum Streptophyta; class Magnoliopsida; order Asterales; family Asteraceae; genus Artemisia; species Artemisia tridentata. The sequence goes on from CP139508.1 coordinate 77,786,018, forward strand.
GCGTGTTTGGAAAAGTTTATTCAAACAACTTATGATTTGCTTATCTCCTTTAAATATAAATAAATGTAAGTTATTCCAAATAAGCTGGTAAAAAATAGCTTAAATAGACTGATTAGCATAAGTTGTTTCGCTGTATCAAAACACACTGTGCTGATAGACTGTCTAATAGTTTTGCCTATTAAAATGAACTTTCATTGTTTTTCTCGAGTTTTCATTACAAAATGACATTCATAAGTCCGCTATCTTCAGTTTTACATAGCATCTTATAAAGGAATGACTCCATATTTTTGCAGGAGCAGGATCCAACGGTGTCAATGGATGGAGAGTTTGGATTTGATCCTTATTCTTTCGGATCGTGTATATGATAAGGATCAGTAATTAGCTCTAGACTCCTAGAGAATGATAAAACGAGGCTGCAGTTACAAGTTAGGTTCTATGAAATGAGAAGTTTGTATTAATATGTAATTTATTTTCTGAGGACTTCTAATGCCTAGCTTCTTTAGTGTCATCCTTTATCAACTTGTAGCCAGGTTTACGTATTATGGGTACAACTGTATTTAGATTTTCTTCAATCTATATTCGGGTTTGCATTTTTCTTGCTGTTTGTGGTTATGATATAAAGAGAAACTCGAGTTTCTGGTGATGTGGTTAGGTCTTTTGCCGAGGTTAAATTTTTTTTATACAGCTTGAATAACTTTTCAAACGATTTAAACTTTAGTACCAAAACCCCAAAGTGCACCCTAGTTATAATGTTTAGGAGTCCCAACAAATGGTCTCGTTCGGATCTCATTTGGATTTGTTGGAGACACATACTCTAAACTATATGATCCGATTTACTAGATTATATGGTTTTGTGTAATAGGCTGCGGAGTCTTGTGTTTACCTGACAAGTCATCGGATTCGGATGGAGTTTGTTGGGAACTCGTCTTAGATTATTGAAGTATCGATCATATTATGTAATAGGTTGCTTAGGCCTTTATGTTAGATTTAAGCTAGAAGGTCCATGGGCCGTGGCCCAGTACTTATTTTCTATTATGGGCTGCACCCCATTTCATTACATTTCATGTTAAACACTATAAATACCCCTCCCATTGAAGGGAAGGGTTGTTGGTTAATGTTATTCATTTTGAATATACGTGTGATTTGATCTAAAAAAAGTGGCCAACAAGTGGTATCAGAGCTAAACAAGGATTTAGGATTTTTTTTTTTTTTTTTTTTTTTTTTTTAGGAATTTTTTTTTTTTTTTTTTTTCACATTACTGTTCATCGAATTTTTTCCGAGTTAGGAAAATATTTCGAGTTAGGAAAATCCTCCTAGTAACAAAATTTCCGAGTTAGGAATTCTCCTAGTAAGGAATTTTCCAAGTAAGGTTTCCGAGTTAGGAAATAATTTCTGTGAGTTAGTTTATTAAAATTCCGAGTTAGGAATTCTCCAAGTAAGATTTCCGAGTTAGGAGATTTTCGAGCAAGGAACAGTTTAAATTTTCGAGTTAGGAGATTTTCGAGCAAGGAACAGTTTAAATTTTCCGAGTTAGGATCATTATTAATTTTTCAAGTCAGGAACATTATAAAATTTCCGAGTTAGGAATTTTATTTAAAATTATTCCAAGTTAGGAACATTACAAATATTCCGAGTTAGGAACATTGTAAGTTTTTTCCGAGTTAGGAATTTTTTTTTAAAAAATCTTCCAAGTTAGGAACATTTTATATTTTCTGAGTTAGGAACATTAAGAATCTTCCAAGTTAGGAACATTTAATTTTTTTTCCAAGTGAGGAACATTTTTTTTTTAAAATTTTGCGAGTTTGGAATCATCTTAGAAAACTCGAGAAAGGACTTAAACTTCAATTAAACACAACTCTTAAACCAACATCAATCACAACTCCTATTTCTTTGCAACGATCCAACATCAACTTTATCACACATCGGAACGAAATTAAATGGAATCAAGTTCAAAAGAGAGAGATACGCAAGAGCTATTAATGCAAGAAAATGAGAGAGAATCGAAAGAGAAATGCATGGCATATTTTAGATTACTTCATTCACACCTTAAGGTCCTTTCAAACAAAGACTTAGCAGGAACTCGTATCGAGAATGGATTTAAACGGGAATTTCCATCACTCTTTGGAGAAGATGTTGGGATGTTCACAAAAACCATGTTCCTCCACGTGGATCAACTGGAGAAGCAATTTGAAAACGAAGAATTTCACGAGAATGGATCCACGGTCATCTTTAGAGTGCTCAAGGAACAGTTTCAGCAGTTCATCGATTCGTGGTTCTCTTCGGATTATGACAGTGTAATGGCACACAAGTATTTTTTAGAATACACTCGAATCGAGGTTCAAACTTTCAAAGACATATTGATCCAACAAATGGACTCAATTGAGAAGTCAATTGCTGAGAGAGTACTTCACAGAAGAGAGTATGACAGAATGATGAATGAAAGGAAGTTGCAGACTCAAGAGGAACAACTTAATGAGGTTAAAGAAATAGGTGCTAGTTTGGTTGTTACTAAAAGCAGTGGGACAGAATCAGAACAACAAGAAGAAAAACGCATATCAGGGAATGATACTGATGCTGAAAGTGCATACATCAGACCCATTTATGACACAGAGCCTTTGGCTGAGGTACTGATGAGTGTGTAAATACTCATCATTTTATACCCATTAAAGACACAAAAATGACCAAAAACACCTGAATAGACCATATTATACTGCATATATCCTTGGTTTGTGTTTTTATATGTTTCAGGTACAAAAAGATCGAAAACAGGGCAAAAACAGACAAAACCAAGCACAAGATTAGAAAATCGTGAAAAGCCGAGGACGGGAATGGAATTTACGAGTTTGGACCGGGATAGTGCTCAAATTATCAAAGTCAACCTTCAAGAATGCCATGTTGTCAAGAATAGCCCTTGGAGATGATTTTCAGAAATTACAAGATTGGTCCCTGCATTTTCAGGAAATTACACAAATGGTCCCCAAAGTTTAAATCCTTTAAACCTTAAACACTACATCCGGATTTAAAATAAAACCCAACCCATTTCTATCCTATTAATTAACCCATCAAGCCCACTCACTAAAATAACCCAAGCCCAAAACCTAAACCCATGACCCGGCCTGTTTTACCCCTTAGTTAACAAACCCAGAGTTTGACTCAGTCAAACTCTTATCTTCTTCAACCCACTTGACCCGCCAAAACCATACCACCCTCACCCACCTTATTTCTCTGCAAAACCACCATCATCCCTGACACTACACCTCCCCCCTCCTCCAATGAGAAGCTTTCACAAGCTAACACCCCCACATGCTCAGAAAAAGCCAAAAACCCACATGGACACTTTTCCCGCCAAAAATGGAATTAACAGCTGAGATGAATTGAAGGCAATTGGACGAGTGGGATTTGATCAGGAGTGATCAAGGAAGCTTCTGAGAGTGCTATTTAAAGAGATGAAGTCACAAAGAAATAATTGTCACAGTTTTTAGACCACTTCGTAGTGTAAATTTACTTATTGCTTAATCTTAGTTTCAATTTAAAGTTTGGATTGTCATTTCAAGTTTGTTTCAAGTCATTTGTTCTTAATTACTTCTGTATTGTACTAATTTTCAAAGTCAATGAAATTCCAAGTTTTTCAAGTTTCCTGTTTAATTCGAATTAAGTTAAAGTGTTAATTAAAAAGCTTATTTACTGTTTGAATAAGCTCATACAAGCTTAATATAGCTTGGTGTGAGCCTATTCTAGTTTAATTCAGTTCTATCCCATGAAAAACTAGAAAAGTCAACAAAGTCAAAGAATAAGCCAAATAAGCAATTTGGTGGGGTTAAGCTGAAGTGGATGAGCTGAGTGGTGTTTAAGCTTGGTAAGTGACAAACCAAGTTTAGTTCTGATCAGTTTTCTTTGCTTCATTGCCTAATTCAGTTGTAAGCAATTTCTATTTTCTTGCATAATTTTCCTAGTTACTGTTCAAAGTGCTTATTTTTACCTTATTATAGTAATTTCATGCTTATTAGTAGTTTATAAGTGTATTTCATCTGTTTTATCAGTTTTAAATATCCTTTTCTTATTTTGCTTAAAAAGCAGTTAAAAAAGCCAAAAACAGTCTAATTAAGACTAGCTTAATTAGAGCTTATTATAATATTGTAGATTGCTTATTAGGTGATATTAAAGTTAGAAAATCTATAGGGAATCTGTTTTATAGCTTAATCAGTGGTTTGTAGTTCAAAAGTTCATTTTCAGTTTCATAAACTAGTGTTTGGGATAAGTCCTGTTTCTGACCAAACACTCACTGTACTGTTCATTTACCATTTCCTAAGTTTTGTTTGAGCTTATTATAGGATAGTTAAGCTATTTTCAGTAGAGGTTAAGATGTTTTGAGTAGTTTTGAGGTTTTAAGTCTATGAGTGAAATTCTAGATCATATACTGCCTCAATAAGCTTTCAAATAAGCTGTGCTTATTTTGGTCCTTCATTTAGTCTTTTTAGGTGTATTTTAGTTGCTTGAGTGTTAATCCTAGTTCTGGTTAAGTTTCACTAAGAATCAAAGGTTTTAGACAGCAAAATCATCACTGCTGCATCAGAATCCTTTGTGCAGAACAACACAAAAGGCTTCTAATCTCAGCTGATTTCTGGCTTATTCCCTTGAGCTCACTGGCTTATTTTTGGTTGGCTTTTAGCTAGTAGTATAGGCTTTAGGATTCTGAGCTTTGTTTTCCCTTTAGAGCTTATTTATCAGCTTAAAATAGGTCTGCAATAAGCCCCTTAGGACTGTTCCAAGTCTGCACATCAGTTTTCATGGTCTTCAACCATCTGATCTAGGTTTAAATTGGAGTTCAATTGGTTTGTTAAAATTAGGGCTTTTTGTGTTTTAGCATAGCCTATAGTACTAGGAAGGTTTTTCCCCCATAAGTTCCCACTTTTCTGCTTATTTGAAGTGCTTAATTTGATCTGCAAGTTGGAGATTTCCCTGTCATTTCTGCTTAAAATTTGAAACCGCTCAACTGCTTATCTGCTTATTTCTTTTGCTTATTTGTACTTTTTAAGTTGTTTTAAGCTTCTATTAGTATAATAATGTGTTTCCTAGCCTTTGGTAATTTTTAGAGCTTTTTAGCTTATTTTTGGGCTTATTTCCAAACTGCTTATTAGCCCATTTGCTTATTAGTGTTTAGATAACTTTTGATTTTATTTTTCCTAGATTAAGAATAATATTTTAGATTTTCCTGCAAAGTTTCATATTTTTCTAAAGTCATTTACTATTTTTAAACCTTTTAATTAGTTTCTAATAGTTTTTAATTCATAATAAAAAATATAAAATTCAGAAAAATATAAATCTTTTTTCTAAAATTTTCTTTTATTATTTAGGATTTAAGAAAAATAATTTTGCTCTTGTAAGATTAGATTTCCTAATATTTCAGTTTTTAGCCCGTTTTTAGATTTCCTGATTCGCGTTTTTAATATAATCTGTTTTAATCTTAATTTTATTTTGAGAATTTGTTTCTCATTATTTAATTAGAACATAAAAAGCAAAATTCCATATCCCAATCATCAGTCACTCTAATCCAAACCTTAAACGATTGCCCATTCACACCTCGTTGGGACACGACCTGGGTAATCACTTACCTGGTATCACACACATATCACAAACGTGAGTTTTTGCAAGTTAGCCTTTTTCCTAAGGGTTAATTTGTCTTTATTCACGTGTATCCGTCGTCTGCATAATATATATATACGTTTTCAGACGGATCAAATTTTGGTGCCGCTGCCGGGGAGGTTGTGTTGCGACAATATCGTTGAGTCTAAACGATTAGTGACTTGAGATCCTTCTTTCAGAATTTTCCACTTTCATAAACCCATATAATATACAAAAATATTTTTTCTTTTCTTTTATATATATAATATCATATAAAAATAAAAACCCAAAAACATTTTCCGTTTTATTGTAAAATAAAAGATAAAAGCAAAATCAATATAATATTCCTCAACTTGGGTATTATCATAATAAGTTCCCAAACCAAATATTAAAACTTGCCTTTGTGTCGCTTTCGAATTCGGCTCACCTTTGATTGATAAACAAACTCTAACGGAGGTTTCAGGAGGTTTGACATTAAATTGTCGAACCGAAAGAAGCGGGTTTTTAAGGAGCATTTATTGCCACCTTTGCTTCTCCGCCACTCTGTGCGTTTTTCAGTCAGAGATCTACCGTACGCTTGTTGATTTAAGGTTTTAAGTTCCTTGTGTTTTGCTTCGATCTTGTTTTAATTGAATTGTTTGATTTAAGGTTTAAGTTTTTTTCCAAAAATCCAAAAAAATTGAAAAACCAAAAACCCAAAATCCGTTTAATTCTTTTTCTTTATGTCTTCATCTTACCACTATGGTTGTCAATGGTGTGGAGGTCCTCATAATGGTGATCCGTCTAAAAACGTATATATAAATATAGACAGTCTCAGAACGAATACTCGTGTGTAGTGTGAAACCAGGCAAGTGATCACCTGGGTCGTTTCCCAACGAGATGTGAATGGGCAAACTGTGAAAAGCTTTGGATTAGAATGATTGATGAATCAGATATTTGATTTTGCTTTTTGATTAATTCTAATTAACAATTGAAACACAAATATAAAAGAAAAGTAAACGCGATTAAACTAAATTACAAACGCGCAACAGGAAATCTAAAAATGGGACAAAAACTGAAATTTATAAAATTTAAAACCTAAAAATGTAAAATGACTTAAAACTTATTTTAAAAACTTAAATTATATTTTTTATACTTTTTATTTAATTATTATTAATTATTTATTATTTAATTACTTATTAAAATATTTTAAATTATAAAAAAAATACCAAATGAACAAGGAAAATTCTAAAAATTTTTCTAAAAATATTATAAGATGAAAAGAAGCTAAGAAAATTATAAAAATGAAAAGTACTTAATTAAAATTTAAAAAGATAAATTCTATTAAATAGAAGCTATCACTATTTTTCTATTTTTGGTTTTTCTTAAGGTCTAAAAATGATATTATATTTTTCCTAGATTAAAAATGACAAAATAAAATTATGAAAATTAGATTTATATTTTTCTGATTAATATTCTATTTATTATGATTTAATTACTATTAGAAACTAATTAAAAAGATTAAAAATATCAAAACTATTCAGAAAATTATGAAACTTTACAGATAATTCTAAAATATAAATTAAAAGATAGGAAAAATAAAATGAAAAGTTATCTAAGCTTAATAGGCTGATTTGGGCAGATAAGCAGTTTGCAATAAGCCCAAAAATAAGCAAATAAGTACAAAAGTGTACCAAAAGCTCAGAACAGGTTTAATATACTTATATGAGCTTAAAACAACTTATTTCAAACAGCCAATCCCACAAATTAAGCAAATGAGCACTTTAAACAATTGCAAAATTGAGACAGAAACTCAGGAATATGGCAATATTGCAGAGCAAATTAAGCAATGAAATAAGCTATTGAAACACAACCTAATGGGGGCAAAATCTTCTCTATACTACTGGCTATCTTAAAAACTGAAAAGCCCTATCACAAACTATCCAATTGAAGTCCAATTGAAGGCAAGATCAGGTAGTGAAACTGCTTGTTTGACTGTGTTGTGCAGATGTTGTGCAGAAAATGCACAAACCAAAGACAACCTTAACCAACTTTTGACTACTTCTAAGTGGACTAAAATTGACTCAAGAAAGCCAAGAACAAGGGCCAAATAAGCTTGGAGCTTATTATGGCTTAAATGGACTTCAAATTGACTGAAATTACCACAGTCAACACAAAACTACAAAATTGATCTAATTAGCTAATTTGGACTTAAAAACACCTTATTTGGACTATGTTAAGCAGGTTTGAAGTTGGGAAAAAGGCAAATGCACAGTAACCATGGGTTTGACCCTTTGACTGCACAAAACAAAACACCCCTTCTAGGTGTGTTTGTGGTGAATTTCCAAAGGAAACAAAATATTTAAAACTAATAGACTTGATTTTACTTATTAACTAACTTATGTAAACCCTAATAAGCAACTTTTAACACAGAATTAAGCACTATGATCAGCTATGCTATATATGACTATTTTTGGTATTTTTTAAGATTTTTAAGCAAAATGAAAAACAACTATATAACTACTGATTTTATTGACCAAACACACCTAAGAGATATCAATAAGCAAATAACAACAATAATAAGCTACTGATAAGCACTTATATAGTACTTAGAGAAATTAAGGAAAAATAAAGGAAAAGCTTACAACTGAGATTGATAATGTAACAAAGAACAATGACCAAGAACCAATCTAGCTTGTCAGAAACAAGCTAGAAAACCCACACAAGCCTTCCTGAATAGCTTTTAACACCAGAATCAGCTTATTGCTCCTCAGGTTGACTTTTGTTGACCATTCTTCAAATTCTTGAATATTAATAATCTAATCTAAAATAAACTTATAAAAAGCTATATAAAGCTTATATAAGCTTATAGAAATACTGAGAAGCTATTTCAATACTACTTATTTAAGTATCAAATTCTCAGACATGTGAAAATCAGAAAATTTGGCATAAACATTAACTACTGACAATTGAACCAAGAACAACAATAAACACACTAATTTTACTTTGTATTGATTGATGAAGCTTGATATTACAAATTACAACTACTGGAAAGTGAAATACGAATTATGCTAATTTTACCTACTTGCCAATTAAGGCTACAAAGCTATCTATTTATACTAAATTGAAATGGGAAATACATTGTCGACATCACTAATCATATCCCCACCATTGAATTGCTTCAATTTGATCTCAAACGTCCAAACTCACTTTTGGCGGGAAACGTGGCAAGTGGCAATTTCCTCTGATTTAGCTAGTGGGAGTGGGAGAGATGCATTAATTGCATTTGGCAATGTTAGGTAACGTGTATAGGAGGGGGGATGAGGTGGTGAGTGGTTTTGGTGAGGTGGGGGGATGAGTGTCTGGTTTTGGCGGTATGGTGGTATAAAGAAGACGGGTTTGACTTGTTTGACTGAGTGTTTAACTCAGTCAAAGGTTGGGCTGGGTTGGTTGTTGGATTGGGCTTGGGTTGTTTTTATTTAAGGTAGTGGGCTGGGTAAATGGGATAGGTAATTGGGTTGAGTATTATTTTTGGGTTAAAGGTTAGTGTTGGATCCGGATTTTGGTTTATTAAACATAAGGACCAATGTTGCCATTTGCTGAAAATCCAAGGACTAAACCTGTAATTATTTCATAAGTTATCACAAGGACCATTATTGCTAAGTTAGATAAACCAAAGGACCTATTTTGTATTTTGTTACAATTCAAAACACCCGAGGACCATTTATGTAATTTTCCAAAAGTTTAGGGGTGAAATTGTAATTTTATGAAACTTTGCACCAAAGGACTTATTATGTAATTTTATGATTCTTAAAGGACCTTTGATGACTTTTCCTGTTTTTAGAATAACCAGGGACTAGTTTTGACAACTTTTGAAAGTTGAGGGACTGAAACTGCCAATTATGCAAACTTTGTTCGTTTTTTATCTGTTTTTAAACATTTTGCATCTGAAACATATAAAACACAATTTTGGGATAATTTCAGTATTATGATGCATTTCTGAGTGTTTTTGGATGTTTTGGCAGCTCAGATTAGGTAAAAATGATGAGTATTTAGACACTCATCAATCCCCCACACTAAACTATTGCTAGTCCCTAGCAATCTTTTATGAAGTTTTAATGGATTTTTCTCTTTACCAAAAGCCATTACTTCTGGAGTAGCCAATGTTTTAGTATGTGATACTTTGGTACAATGATAACCAAATGATTTTGAGCAAACCATCAGCTGTCAACGGTTTTGATTTGTCTTTACCAAAAGCCGTTTGCTTCTGGACTAGCCAACTCTTAGATAAACTACAGTTATTATCTTTGGTGAGCTGATTACCAATTATGGATTTTCACTGCCTTTACCACAAGCCATAACCTTGCGGGCTAGCCAACTCTTCACTTATGAAGATATGGCGAGTCGAATACCATACAATTTTGGGCAAATTGTAAGCCATAAACGGATTTGATATATCTTTACCAAGAGCCGTTTGCTCTCGGATTAGCCAATCCTTAAGTGGGTTAGACATGGCGGACTGATAACCATTTATTGCGTTCTAAGTGAGAAAAAATTTTAAAATTTTGGCTAAAATGGGGGTGCTAGATGGTACATTTGATCAAATTCGCAAGAATTCCCCCCCACACTTAGAACTGAATATTGCCCTCAATATTCAAAGAACCGGTTGTTAAACCAACACTTAGAACGTGAAAGGGAAATAATAATAGCCATTATTTTTATACACACATTTTTTTTTTTTTTTTTTTTTTTTTTTTTTTTTTTTTTTTTTTTTGGGATATATACAACATGTGGGGCATCTCCCCCACACTTAGGTGAAACATGGGTGAAAACCCATATTTTGCTACTGTTTTTGATAACCGAGTCGCTAGCTTGACTCGACCCCGAATTTATTGGTTCATGGGGAAGTAAGTGGAAGAAACCATCTCTATCGGACTTTCATTCAAGATGCTTGGATAACCAATTGAGCATAAGAAAGTTCCACACCGATGAGATAAATCCGGCATTTAAACCAATGTTAAATGGACAATGCCGGGGTCAAAGGTAATATCCTCACTCCCGAATGAGTGAAAGATAGGGGAAATCACCGGGTAGGTGAAGGGAAGAAGAGAGATCTGAACAGCAATTAAGATAAGAACTTCCTCCTCAAGAATTGCATATTCAAGTGGAAGAGGCAAGTTCTTAAACTTGATCTCAGGAAATTTATCAGTTTTTTCAACTGACTTGGTTTCCTCATTATGAAGTTGTTTTGGTGGAAGAGGGGAAGATGAATCTTCGTTTAACAAATTTTCCAGAAAAAGAATGTCCCACTCAGGATCAAGATAGTCATTATCAACCTCATGCGGAAGTGAACTATCTAGAGCAAGAAAAGCATCGATTTCATCCCAAAAGGGATTACTTCCCTCAACCGAAGTGAGAGAAGGGGAAGAGTCGGCTATGATATGTTGAGAAGATGTGGTGGGATCCCCACTCACAGAATTATGAAAATAACCAAGATTTTCTTGAGAGTACTCCTTTGAAGTAATGTCAATGACATCGATTCGGTTAACCGAAGCAGAATCAAAATTTGAGGAGTACCTCGATGTTTGATCATGGTTAAAGGTAACAGCTTCCTTATCCACACGCAAGGTGATCTCATGCTTAAATACATCAATAAGAGCATGGCCCGTTTTTAGGAATCCTCTTCCAAGAATCAGAGGAACTTTTTGGTCTGCGTCGAATTCAACAACCACAAAGTCAGCTGGAAAATGGAACTTACCTACTTTCACAAACACATCTTCGGCAATGCCGCAAGGATGAGATATGGTTCGGTCTGCAAGCTCAAGAGTCATGCAGGTAGGAGTAAGAGCCGGAAGAGAGAGTTTCTTCCATACTGAATGAGGCATCAGGTTGATGCTTGCACCTAGATCTGCTAAGGCATAGCATTCAACCATTCCCGGAAATACACAAGGTAGTAGAAACTTTCCAGGATCTCCAAGCTTCTCCGGAAGCTTTTTCAAGATAACCGCTGAGCAGTTCTCATTTAGTGGAGTTTTAGCCATTTCAATCAGTTTTTCCTTGTTGCTTAATAATTGTTTGATTGTTGATGCAAACTTGGGCATCAGAATGATAGCATCCGCAAAACTTATGTCAAAATGTAATTCTTTAAAGATTTGAAAGAATTTGTCCATTTTTTGACTAGCCTTCTCACGGAGCTTTTGCTCATTTAAGCGCGATGGGTAAGGAATGTAAGGTTTGGATTTAGGGACAACCATTTCAGGAGTCTTAACAGATTCAAAGACAACTCCTGGTTTGGATTTTTTCGGGACTACCGGAGGATAGACATGTGCTGTACTTTGTGGGCTTGGAATTTGCACTTTGTCCGTTGTATCCTCCGTCTCTTTTTCCATTTCAAACAACGGAGGAGGAATAGGGCCAGCGGGCCCCTCATAAGCAGCACCACTCCGAGTGGTGATAGCTTTGACGTAAGTGGTATCTTCGTCATCATCACTGTCATCAAGTACACTGACAGGAACAGCATTGAGCATTTCGGAATAATATCTGGCTGATCTTTGCTCACTAAGTTTGGTTGACAAACTTTTAACCGTAAATCGTGAAAGATTAGGATCGATTCTTGACGGCTGAGGAGCAATTGTGGGTGTAGATTTTTGGATGACCGAGGGTTGGATGACCGAAGGTTGGACGTGTTTAGCACTTCCATTGTTAGTGGGAAGTACCGGGTCCTTTATCACCTTGAATTCAACATGAGATTTACCACTACGTGTACTGACAGCTTTGAGTTCACCCCTAGGGTTGACAACAGTGTTACTTGGGAGACCTCCCGAGGTAGAAGGTATATCAGTTAAAGACTTTTGATCTGGTTTAATTGGGCAATCAATAACTGGTTTGTCTCATATTGGGTATTATTTGTCTCCTGTTAAGTTTTCATAAATTGCTTAAGCAACTCATCTGAGGACGTCTCATTTTGGTTTGAACCTTGGTTAAAATTTTGACCTCGGTTTTGGTTATGGACATTCCCCTGATTGAAATTGTTCCGATTTTTGTTGTGATTACCCTGATTCTGACCTCGGTTGTGATTGAAATTTTGAGAATTGTTAAAATTTTGTCCCTGATTTTGAACAAAGCGATTTTGATTATTCTGATTTGGCACGGGTGGAAAACCAGGTGGGACCATAGCATTCGGTGCTCGGTACTGAGTCTCAGCATGCGGACGGTATTGATTTTGGTTTACTGCAGCTACTGGAGCTGGGTAAAGAGAAGCATCGGTTGCTTGACAATCATAATACGCATGTGGGCCACCACAAGTTTCACACACTTTGTTTATTGCTTTGATTTGTTCCGGTTTATGCATTTCACTCTTCATTTCTTTGATTTCCCTCATCATGCAACGCATTGTGTCCGTTAGAGCGGCTAACTCAGGTGAGTTACCGGATGAAGAAGCAGTAGGAGTGACAGGAACATTCACTTTGTTTCGAGAAATAGGAACTTTTGATTTATTTTCACAAATTTCAACCACCTCTCTAGGTCGACGATTCAAGATATTGCCACCAGCGGCTGCGTTAAGTGCATCTTGATCGTTTTGGGTTAACCCATTATAAAATGTATTTATCTGTTGTAACTCCGTAAAATCGTGATGTGGGCATTTTCTTAGGAGATCTTTAAATCTCTCCCATGCCTCTCCGAAATTTTCATCGAAACTTTGACGAAATCCAGCAATTTCATTTTTTAAATTAGTCGTCTTTGATGGAGGGAAGAAATAATTGACAAACTTCTGCACTAGATCTTCCCAAGTCTCAATGGATCGAGGGGGTTCTTTATCCAGCCAAATTCGGGCTGCCCCTTCGAGTGAGAATGGAAATAGCATCAATTTGATAACTGTTTGCGGCACATTCTTGTAATTGATTGTGGAGGTCAGCTTGTTGAACCAACGAATGTGTGCATATGGATCCTCTCGTTCAAACCCGTGGAATTGGTTGGTAGAAACGAGCTGAATCAAATGTGTTTTCAGTTTAAAATGATCAGAATCGATGGCTGGTAAAACGATGGCATCTCCGTAACCCTCGGTGGGTGCACGGAGCATTTCCGCCATTGTGCGATTGTCTGCCATATTATCAGTGGGAACAGTACGAATCTCGGGTTCGACTATTTGGGCAGCACGTCTACGATTACGTCTTCTCGGAATATTTACGAGTTCACGTAAAGGGCTTGATGACGTGGAAGAACGAGTGCGCGTGCACTAAGTAAAATATTATAATTAAATCAAGAACGAATCAAAACACAAGTGAACTTAAACCAATAATCAACAAGCGTACGGTAGCTCTCTAAAAGATAAACGCACAGAGTGGCGGAGAAGCAAAGGTGGGCAATTAAGCTCCTTAAAAACCCGCTTCTTTCAGTCCGACAATTTAATGTCAGACTATCCTTAAACCTCCGTTATAGTTTGTTTATCAATCAAAGGTGAGCCGATATTCGCAAGTGATACAAAGGCAAGTTTTAAATCTGATGTTTGGGAACTTATTATGGTCGTACCCCCAGTTAGGTAGTACTCTGTCTTGGTTCTCGATGGTAAATTTTATTATTTTTATTTATTAAAGAAAACGGAAAATATTTTTGGTGTTTTTATTTTTTATATGATAATAATAATAATAATATATATAGAAAAGAAAAGAAAAATATTTTTGTATTTTATATGGTTTATGGGAAATAGGAACTTCTGATAGAAGGATCTCGAATCACTAATCGCTAAAACTCTACACAATAGTCGCAGCACACCTCCCCGGCAGCGGCGCCAAAATTTGATCCGTCTGAAAACGTATATATAAATATAGACAGTCTCAGAACGAATACTCGTGTGTAGTGTGAAACCAGGCAAGTGATCACCTGGGTCGTTTCCCAACGAGATGTGAATGGGCAAACTGTGAAAAGCTTTGGATTAGAATGATTGATGAATTAGATATTTGATTTTGCTTTTTGATTAATTCTAATTAACAATTGAAATACAAATATAAAAGAAAAGTAAACGCGATTAAACTAAATTACAAACGCGCAATAGAAAATCTAAAAATGGGACAAAAACTGAAATTTATAAAATTTAAAACCTAAAAATGTAAAATGACTTAAAACTTATTTTAAAAACTTAAATTATATTTTTTATACTTTTTATTTAATTATTATTAATTATTTATTATTTAATTACTTATTAAACTATTTTAAATTATAAAAAATACCAAATGAACAAGGAAAATTCTAAAACTTTTTCTAAAAATATTATAAGATGAAAAGAAGCTAAGAAAATTATAAAAATGAAAATTACTTAATTAAAATTTAAAAAGATAAATTCTATTAAATAGAAGCTATCACTATTTTTCTATTTTTGGTTTTTCTTAAGGTCTAAAAATGATATTATATTTTTCCTAGATTAAAAATGACAAAATAAAATTATGAAAATTAGATTTATATTTTTCTGATTAATATTCTATTTATTATGATTTAATTACTATTAGAAACTAATTAAAAAGATTAAAAATATCAAAACTATTCAGAAAATTATGAAACTTTACAGATAATTCTAAAATATAAATTAAAAGATAGGAAAAATAAAATGAAAAGTTATCTAAGCTTAATAGGCTGATTTGGGCAGATAAGCAGTTTGCAATAAGCCCAAAAATAAGCAAATAAGCACAAAAGTGTACCAAAAGCTCAGAACAGGTTTAATATACTTATATGAGCTTAAAACAACTTATTTCAAACAGCCAATCCCATAGATTAAGCAAATGAGCACTTTAAACAATTGCAAAATTGAGACAGAAACTCAGGAATATGGCAATATTGCAGAGCAAATTAAGCAATGAAATAAGCTATTGAAACACAACCTAATGGGGGCAAAATCTTCTCTATACTACTGGCTATCTTAAAAACTGAAAAGCCCTATCACAAACTATCCAATTGAAGTCCAATTGAAGGCAAGATCAGGTAGTGAAACTGCTTGTTTGACTGTGTTGTGCAGATGTTGTGCAGAAAATGCACAAGCCAAAGACAACCTTAACCAACTTTTGACTACTTCTAAGTGGACTAAAATTGACTCAAGAAAGCCAAGAACAAGGGCCAAATAAGCTTGGAGCTTATTATGGCTTAAATGGACTTCAAATTGACTGAAATTACCACAGTCAACACAAAACTACAAAATTGATCTAATTAGCTAATTTGGACTTAAAAACACCTTATTTGGACTATGTTAAGCAGGTTTGAAGTTGGGAAAAAGGCAAATGCACAGTAACCATGGGTTTGACCCTTTGACTGCACAAAACCAAACACCCCTTCTAGGTGTGTTTGTGGTGAATTTCCAAAGGAAACAAAATATTTAAAACTAATAGACTTGATTTTAATTATTAACTAACTTATGTAAACCCTAATAAGCAACTTTTAACACAGAATTAAGCACTATGATCAGCTATGCTATATATGAC
This sequence comes from Artemisia tridentata subsp. tridentata, assembly GCA_021014915.2. NCBI lineage: Eukaryota > Viridiplantae > Streptophyta > Magnoliopsida > Asterales > Asteraceae > Artemisia > Artemisia tridentata. The sequence goes on from CP139508.1 coordinate 77,802,085, forward strand.
TATTTTTGGTCTTTTTTAAGATTTTTAAGCAAAATGAAAAACAACTATATAACTACTGATTTTATTGACCAAACACACCTAAGAGCTATCAATAAGCAAATAACAACAATAATAAGCTACTGATAAGCACTTATACAGTACTTAGAGAAATTAAGGAAAAATAAAGGAAAAGCTTACAACTGAGATTGATAATGTAACAAAGAACAATGACCAAGAACCAATCTAGCTTGTCAGAAACAAGCTAGAAAACCCACACAAGCCTTCCTGAATAGCTTTTAACACCAGAATCAGCTTATTGCTCCTCAGGTTGACTTTTGTTGACCATTCTTCAAATTCTTGAACATTAATAATCTAATCTAAAATAAACTTATAAAAAGCTATATAAAGCTTATATAAGCTTATAGAAATACTGAGAAGCTATTTCAATACTACTTATTTAAGTATCAAATTCTCAGACATGTGAAAATCAGAAAATTTGGCATAAACATTAACTACTGACAATTGAACCAAGAACAACAATAAACACACTAATTTTACTTTGTATTGATTGATGAAGCTTGATATTACAAATTACAACTACTGGAAAGTGAAATACGAATTATGCTAATTTTACCTACTTGCCAATTAAGGCTACAAAGCTATCTATTTATACTAATTTGAAATGGGAAATACATTGTCGACATCACTAATCATATCCCCACCATTGAATTGCTTCAATTTGATCTCAAACGTCCAAACTCACTTTTGGCGGGAAACGTGGCAAGTGGCAATTTCCTCTGATTTAGCTAGTGGGAGTGGGAGAGATGCATTAATTGCATTTGGCAATGTTAGGTAACGTGTATAGGAGGGGGGATGAGGTGGTGAGTGGTTTTGGTGAGGTGGGGGGATGAGTGTCTGGTTTTGGCGGTATGGTGGTATAAAGAAGACGGGTTTGACTTGTTTGACTGAGTGTTTAACTCAGTCAAAGGTTGGGCTGGTTTGGTTGTTGGATTGGGCTTGGGTTGTTTTTATTTAAGGTAGTGGGCTGGGTAAATGGGATAGGTAATTGGGTTGAGT
>CP139508.1:77803240-77843214 GCA_021014915.2 Artemisia tridentata subsp. tridentata
CGAGTTTCTAAAAAGCTCTTGAGTTTCTTAAGAGCTCTCGAGTTTCTTAAGGGCACTCGAGTTTCTTAAGGGCTCTCGAGTTTCTTAAGATCTCTCGAGTTTCTTAAGAGCTCTCGACTTTCTTAAGAACTCTCGAGTTTCTTAAGAACTCTCGAGTTTCTAAGTTCTCGAGTTTCCAAAAAGGCTTTCAAGTTTCTAAGCTTATCACCATCTTCCGAGTTTGTCACTATATTTAAAGTTTATCAAATTTTTTAAAAGACTTAGAATATTTGTTAAACTTGGGAAATATGCAAATATATGTGAAAACTTGCCTACTTGATTATGTTATGTATGAAGATTATGAAAAGGTGTTTCAGGATTTAGTCTTTCTATGTGATGTATCATACAAGTTAGGCTATTATCTTGTTACTAACAACGTTCACTAACACATATATGCGATGTCTATTGTGTATTGTTGTTGGTGTTTGTGACATACAGGCTAATCATGTCTCAAGGATCTGTAACTCGAAAGGAGATGGTACCTGAAGGTGATGAACGCAAAATCAGTGAGTCAAATTCACGAGTTGATTATGAGAATTTGCCATGTCATAAGTCTTGCCAAATCATTGTGGAAATACTCAGAAGACACTTCATCAGTCCAGTATTGACTAATACAGCAAGCGTCCCAGAAGTGTATCTGAATCAGTTTTGGCATTCCATGGTCATAGGACAAGACAACGAAAACATTACAGTCACAGTTGACAAAACAGAGATTCAATTCAGGGTTGATACTCTTCGCAGCGTTCTTGAACTTCCATCAGAAGCCTCAGGCCCAAGAGGCAAATTTCTCGATGATCCAACATTTGAAGACATGGCTGAAACCTTAAAGCTTCTCGGTTATGATGATGAGGATGAAGAGCTAACCACACTCTCCAGAGTGGACAGAAAGTATATCCCTCAGCCGTGGTTGACCCTCTACACCATAATCATTCACTGCATAACCAGCAAAACCACTGGACTTGAACACCCAAGACTAGAACACTTACAATTCTTTTGTGGTGTCGACAACCTCCACCACCTGGAGTTCGCTAAGTTCATATGCAATGATATGATTTTCCTAGCCCAACAATTCCACCAAAAGAAGGGATACAAGGTACCCTTTCCCCAATTTACCAAACTCTTAATCTCACACATCATGAAAATTCACCCTGAAATCTATAAACGTACAAGTGAAAAAGCACATACCTAACAAATGGATCACATGCTCTCCAGGGTAAAAGTGCAGATGACCAACACGAAGAAACAGGGGTTGAGAATTCCTAAAAGTATGTTGACTGAAGTGGTGATTGAAACTAAGGCATATCAGTGGTACGATAATGCAGAAAAGGCCAAAAAGGTGGGAGTTACAGTGATGGAAACAAAATCAACCAAGGGTCAAGGAAAAACAACTGCAAAAACTGTTCCAGCAGCTTCATCTCGAACAAAGAAAATTGAAAGATTCAAAAAGAAGAAAATTGTAATCAGAGAAAAATCCCCAGACTTGAAACTCCGAGATGAACCCACGGACGAAGAGGAAGAAGTAGAAGTTGATATTAATGAAGGAAAGAAGAAGAAATATCTTGAGAAAATGAAGTCAGTGATGGCGGAGTCTGACAAAAGTTTGGGCAAAGGAAAGGGAAAATCATTCAAGATAGTGAAACAATCCTTCAAAGCCATAGAACCACCACTGACAGAAGAAGAGGAGCAAAAACAACTACAGAAAGCATCAATGTCAAGCAGAAAGACACATCTAGCTGAGCAAGAGAAGCTTGAAAGAAGAAAGAAAGGTGAAGGATCAGCTTCACATGCTGATGAAGAACAAGAGGATTCTGAGCCTACAAAGTCTGCTACACTTGATAAACCTGAGAGTGAATCTAAAGAGTCAGATGAAAGAATTCATACACCCTCAGGATCTGAATCTGAATCAGATGAAGATGAAGATAATGAAGAAGAAGATGAAGAAGGTGAAAATGATGATGATGATGAGAACAATGACGATGAAGGCAATGAGGAAGAACACCAAGATGAAAAAGATGACAACACTATACCACCATCTCCACAACCGTCATCTGTGGGTCAGTCCACAAGTGAACTTCATGAACTCAAGGAAAAAATTGGTACACTTCAAAATATGGTTTTGAGAAATCAAAAAACTGAAGAAAATGAGCACAAAGCGCTGAATGAAAAGCTCACTGAAGTGCAAAAACAGGCAGATAAAAACAAATTTCACATCGACAATCTCAAAGCATTTAATCTGGAAAAGGCAGCAGGGGAATATCTCAAGACACATGTTCCTCAAGCAATCAGTTCGCAAGTACCTCAAGAAGTCGGCAAGAATTTAAAAGAGGCACTTCCAGATATTCTCAAAGAATACATCAAACGAAATCTAGAAAAGACGGTGGCTAATTTCATGCAGACAACACCAATAACTATCCAAACTGTGCCACCCAAGCCGTCTACAGCTGACCTAAAAGGAAAGTTACTTGCAGACATCATCGATAAACCCGAAGAGGAAGAACTCAAAAAAGCATTGCTCAATTCGATCAGAAGAGCTGAGAAGCAAGCAGAGGCGTGTAAGAAGGATCAGCCAACAAAGCGTCGTCGGGATGAACCTGACAAAGACGAAGGGAAGAAAAGAAGGAAACCTTACAAGTCAACCAGCCCTTCAACTACAGCACACTCTTTTAGAACAACAAAGCAATCAAGTCAGGAAAAGTTCGTTCCACTTGAAAGAGGGGCATTCGATGAGACTGAAGCTTCTGATGACATGAGTTTTGATTAAGAATTTCCCATTGCACCTCCAAGTGTTCAGAATGTCACTGCACCACCCACCAATGAACGAGCCAAACCTCAACCAGAATGGATAAACCCTAACGCTACAAGATTTGATTGGTTTGAAACGATGGTGGACGCATATCCGGAAACTCAAAATGATGCACCTGTTGAAGGCTTTATTATGGATTTCACCAAACGACTGAAGAAGGCAGTTAAAGTCCAGAAGTTGGGATTGCCTGATATCATTAGAGTTCGCAAAGATGGCTTCACAGAATTCAAAACAGTCACTACTTCAGAGCTGGAGTTTGAGTACAACCTGGAACAAGTAGCAAGAGCTCTCTCTAAAAATATTGACTGGGATCATGCGCGAGTTTCTCATCCAAAAGAACAACTCTAACTCCGTGATTTCTCCCAACCTTTACCAATCATTGGCCATTCTCATAACCTGAAGATACCCAAGGCGTATTTCTTTAATAACGACTTGGATTATCTGGTCTATGGAAACACGAACCCTGAAAAACGTTATGCAACTTCCCTTACCAAGTACCTGGCAGCATCTTATACTTTAGAAGGTTTTGAAGAACAAATATGCGATTTGTTTATCAACGAAGTCCAAGAATACAACGATGAAGCTGCTCTGGGAATCTATCACTGGCCAAATATGAGGAAGTGGTTCTACAAATGGAAACTCACATATCCTTCAAAACCTGAAGCTGAAGTTTTTCAAAGAAGTAGAATCCTGTCCATCACAAGTGCAGAAACTGAATCAATGTTTGGCTATAACTATCTGAAGAAAATCACCGTGAGGAGGCTGGAGGATAAAGAATACACCTTCAAAGAAGCAAACTACTGATTCGGTGCTAAAACGTCTGCTAATACTGACCAAGTTAATGGTCAGAAAGAGTCAAACAATCTAGGGCACGATGCAATTTACCAAAGGAGTTTAGTGTATCCCCGGGTCGTTAAGTCCCAACGAGGTGTGAAAACTGAAATAAAACGAATCTGTGATCGGGTGAATATTGAACAGGAAAGGGTTTTGAGTGATTTATACTAAGGAATAAAAGAAAATAGCTTAAACAAGCTATAAGAACAAGTACGTGAAAGCAAAATACTTAGAAACGTCTAAAATCTAAAAACGCGTACGTTTAATTTAAATTTACGTAAATGTACAAAATAAAACGTGAATTCTGTCCAATATAAATCCCACAGATGTGAAAATTATATTTTTAGAATCCTAATAATAAAAGAAAATTATTGGAAAATTAAAATTATTTTTATGACTATTTATTTAATTATTATTAATTAAAAACTATTTATTAATTATTTAAAATGCACTAAATTAAAAGAAAATAGGAAATTATCCTAGAAAATTAAAATTTTAACTTAGATAAATCTAAAATAACCTAAAACTTATTTTAAAACTGAAAATATATTTATTACACTTTTTATCTAATTATTATTAATTAATTACTAATTAATTATTATTTAAACTATTTTGATTTTTAATAAATACTAAATAAACAAAGAAAAATCTGAAACTTTTTCTATAAATATTAAATAAGTACAGGAACCTAAGAAAAATATAAAAATGAAAAGTGCTTTTTGAAAAATCTGAAAAATAAGCCAAGTGGCTTAAATAGAAGCTATCACTATTTTAAAATTGATGTTTTTCTGATTTTTCTTTTATGGAACTATTTAACTACTGAAATTAAACAACTTTTGTAAAAACAAACTTGATGAAACTTAAAAAAAAGCAGGTAACAAGCTAAAAAGCCCAACAGTTGGCTTTATGGCTTGAAAAGGAAATTTTTAGCTTGAATAAGCTTGGAACAAGCTACTCAGTGAACACAAGCTTGAAAATAAGCTATGAGCAGCTTAAAGGAACTGAAGTAAAGTTAAAACAACAAGAAACTCAAGCTGAATAAGCCAATGTAAGCAAATAAGCAAATCCAAATCAACTTGTGGAACAAGCAGGCCTGCAAGGAACTTGAAGGCTACTTCTAGCTTATCAAATAAGCTAATAAGTCCAATTAAGGCCTGGATCCAACAAGTAAGCTAGGTGGGCTATCTAAAAAGCCAATGAACTTAGAGTGGGACCCACTGAGAAGCTCAGAAAGAGCTTGCGAAAATAGGCTGGTGGGACTTAGTGTATACTGAGTTAGTATATACTGAGGTGACTGTGTGGTTTTTAGGCTAGGAATAAGCTATGAAAAGCTTTAAGCTAGGGTCTAAAAAGTGAAAACAGATTGAGTTTGAACTACGAACTTCTCATAAACCAAGTTTCAGGGCTTTATAACTTAATATAAGCTACTAAATAAGCTGATAAAAAGAGGGTTTCACTAGGGTCTGCTGATTTTTCTGTGGTGCAGGGTAAAAACAGCCCACTTTGAGCTGTTGAAAAGCATTGATAGAAAAATCCTAAAAATAAACTAAAAATATGGCGAAGTACACAAGCTAGGGAACTATATGCGTGTCAAATTTCAGCTTCTAACTCCTTAAGATGAAGAAATGAAAAATAAAAGAAATCAGCTGAAAATGCAAAAATACGAATTTTAGGCTGCTATTACTAACTTGGGCTGAATTGAGCTATTTCTAAACCAAGGCCTTAAGGGATTTCAATCATGCTTAATATGGACTAAATGGGACCCATAAACATAAAAAATAAGAGCTTAAACTGCAACAGCTTATAACAAGCTTATTTGGACAGTTACTGTTCTAATATTACACTAATACACTCAAAACCTCTAAAAGCTTCAATATAGCTAAAAACTACTTATAAACTGTTTATATAAGCTTAATTAAGAAAGATTGAAACATACCAAGATGCACATAAACAGTGTTCCATGGTTTTGACCCGTTTTGAGCCTTAACCCAAACACCCTTTTTGAACCTACTTTTGCAATTTTAAACTAGGAATTTCTGGAATAAGCTTTGAAACTAAAACTTAACTAATTATCTGACTTATTTAACTACTGAATAGCAATAATCAATCCTACATAAGCACTTAAATAAGCAGTAAGCTATATTAAGCTAATAATGTACAAAATGAGACTTACAAGTAAAAACTGGATGCATGTAGATCTGAACCAGAAAAATAATACCCAGGATTTTCCAATAAGCCAAAAATCACATCCTAGATCAGCTTTACATACCCAGCTTATCCACAGCTTATTTTGACCAGATCAGTTGACTTTCGTTGACTTTGGTGAATTTAACTCAGAACATAATGGAACTTAGAACACACTTGAAAGAGCTTTAATAAGCTCAAAAGAGCTTATTTAATCAAAGATAACAGCTTATAATCTTAAAACTAAGAAGAGGACTTTTTGGCGGGAAGTTTAGTTAAGCAGGAAACATGAAATTAACTTCAATTAAACGATTAAATGACAACTTAAATTACTTGAATTATTCAAAAATTACAAAACCCAGATAGTTTATTACATGAAAATTAACTACGACATTTAATTAAACTAATTAAGCTAAACTAAAATCTACTCTAATATCTAACTCTTGTCTTCTCTGTTTCTTGGAGTCTTTATACCCAAAATATCTTCTCACTTTATTCCCAACTCATCCCAGCCTTCCACGTTTCTTAAATCAATCCAATTCGTACACTTATAAATTTGGCGCCAAAGTCTTTGAGCAGGTTTATATCAATTAAGGATTTTTGGAGGATTGTAGAGGTGGAGGGGACAATAGGTGAAGTAGGTAGTGAGCTGGGGGTGAGGTGGAAGAAGGGAGCAGCTGGAAGGCGGGTTTTAAGCTGGTTTGACTTTTTGTGTACTGTAGCAGTTTGACCCAGGATATTTAAACTTCTGCCTTTGACTTTGCTTGGACAAACTAGGGTTTGTTTTGGATTTTAGGGAAAGAAATGGGTTAAGGGATTTATAAAAATGGAATTTTGAATTGTTTAAACTTTAGGGACCAAAATTGCCATTTTCTGAGACTTCAGGGACCTTTTGTGTCATTTTTAAAACTTGAAGGACCAAAACTGCCATTTCTTTAAAACTTTCATCCAAGGACCAAATTTGTAAAAGTTAAATAATTTAGGGACCTTGAAGATAATTTTCCAAATTTTTAACACCAGGGACTATTTCTGCCAATTTCTGAAAGTTCAGGGACTGAAATTGACAATTATGCAAAATATGTTTGTTTTTAACTGTTTTTGATCCTTTTGCACATGAAACACATAAAAACACAATCAAATGATATTTTCTGTATTTTGAAACATATTTGCATGTTTTTAAATGTTTTTGTAGTCTAAATGTGACAGAAATGATGAGTATTTAGACGCTCATCAATCCCCTACACTAAACTATTGCTAGTCCCTAGCAATCTTTTATGAAAATTTAATGGATTTTATCTCTTTACCAAAAGCCATTACTTCTGGAGTAGCCAATGTTTTAGTATGTGATACTTTGGTACAATGATAACCAAATGATTTTGAGCAAATCATCAGCTGTCAACGGTTTTGATTTGTCTTTACCAAAAGCCGTTTGCTTCTGGACTAGCCAACTCTTAGATAAATTACAACTATTATCTTTGGTGAGCTGATTACCAATTATGGCTTTTCCACTGCCTTTACCACAAGCCATAACCTTGCGGGCTAGCCAACTCTTCACTTATAAAGATATGGTGAGTTGAATACCATACAATTTTTGGCAAATTGTAAGCCATAAACGGATTTGATATATCTTTACCTGCAGCCGTTTGCTCAGGATTAGCCAATCCTTATGTGGGTTAGACATGGCGGACTGATAATCATTTATTGCGTTCTAAGTGAGAAAAAATTTTTAAAATTTTGGCCAAAATGGGGGTATAGATGATACATTTGATAAAATTTGCTAGAATTCCCCCCCACACTTAGAACTGAATATTGCCCTCAATATTCAAAGTACCGGTTGTTAAACCAACACTTAGAACGTGAAAAGGTAATACTAATAGCCATTATTTTATATATACACACACACTTTTTTTTTTTTTTTTTTTTTTTTTAATTTACATATATACAACATGTGGGCATCTCCCCCACACTTAGGTGGTAGAACAGAGAAAGAAGACAGAAATATGGGTGAAAACCCATATGGTGTACTAATATTTTTGTTCACCGAGTCACTAGCTTGACTCGACCCCGCATTCATTGGTTCATGGGGAAGTAAGTGGAAGAAACCATCTCCATCGGACTTTCATTCAAGATGATTGGATAATCATTGAAGTACATGAAAGTTCCACACCGATGAGATATACATAGATCCGGCTCACAAATGATAAATGAAAATGCCGGGGTCAAAGATAGTGTCTTCATTCCCGAAGGAGTGAAGAACAGGAGAAGTCACCGTGTAGGTGAAGAAAAGAAAGAAAGTCATAATAAAAATCATGACTAACTCATCGTCATCAGAAAGAGAATTCATGATTTCTGGATCATGAATCTCATCATTTAAGCTCATTTGATCAAGACATATTCTGGGTGGGAGGGATGGAATTTTGATATTAATCAAATTCTCAGTGTTGAGAACATCTCCCTCCGGAACACAAAGATCATTTTTGTCTAGATCAAAGTGGAAGTTATCATACTCTGGTGGAGATATGATATGAGTGAGTTCAAAGGAGAACTCCTCGTAAAGAGAATCATTCACGTGATGTAAATCTGTGAACCCTTGTTCTATTATGGAATCATCACCTACCTCATTCTGAATATCAAAGAGTGGATTTTCAGAAATTAAAGTGAATTCAGATTCGAATTTAAACAGAGGATTGGTGAAAGATGTTTTGAATGCTTTGGGAACAAGATGATCAATATTCTCTTTTGGACAGACGAGCTCAGAAGGTAGTTCCTCCACATGACTGATGTCTCCACAAGATAAATAATTTTCATCAGTATGTGAATCACTAAGCTCGGGGTTGGGATAAGAATTGAGTGATGGATCATGATATAAGAGACTTTCGATTTCTTCCAGATTGGATTCGAAATCAAAGAGATCATCATCACTTCCTGATGGAAGTGGATCAATGTGAGTAAGTTCATCAGTAAACTCCTCAAGAAGAGGGTCAACATCAGAATGGGGCAGTGATGCCTCAACATACTCAACTTCTCCATAAGATGTATATTCATCGTTAGAATCGGAGAAAGTCTCAAAATGATCTTTTGAACACTCAAGAGGGGAAGGGATATCACACACATGATCAAGAATTCCCTGTGACTCACTTGGGATTGGGACAAGGTTCTCAACACTAGACTTTATGAATTCGTCCGATTCCTTTTCAGGAATAGTGTCAAGATGCTCATCCCCCATAATAAGAGAATTAGTGGGAACTTCGGGTGCGATAACAGCAGACTGAGGGAGTTGAGAAGGACTAGCACACATGGATTTTACAATTTCCATTTGTTCTTTTGCTAGTAATTCCATCATACCCTTTTCTCCCTGTATTTCCATGAAAGGAATCTCAACTGATGAACTTGATGAATCTTTTTGAAGAATATCAACGATATCTTCATCATCACTATCATCAGGAATGAAACGGAATCGAGAGCTAGATCTGGCTGCTTTTTGTATTTTAATTAATTCCCTAATAGAGTTTTCACTGGCAATCTGGGAATCTAATTTAGCAGCTTGCTCTTCAGTTAACAATTCTTCCATGGATTTTTTATTTGGATTATCTTGGGAATGTTTACATCCCTTCAAATCTTTCACTAAATCCAAAAGATCAAGGAGAAGATTTTGAGGAAGTGGCTGAGGCTGAGGTGGTGCCTGATTCATTTGGTACTGTAGAGGTTGGTCATGATACGAAGAGTCATAATTGTTACAAGGAAATGGATTCCTTGTTTGACAATCAGAGCTAAAGTGTGGACCACCACAGTACTCACAACAAAATGATTGTTGTGACTGATTTGGTGAATAACATGGATATTGATTATTTCCAAAGTTCAGAGTGTTATCAGATATTTGTTCATAGACAAACGTGTCTCTGGTCTGACACTCAAATCCTTGGTGAGGACCTCCACAAAATTCACACAAGTATGTCTGAATCTCATGATGTGGTAGCTGATGGAATAAATCAGTCGTGTCATAGTAAGAATAAGGATCTTGGTTATAGACAGACCCATTTCCTGACTCTACCATGCTAAAACTGAGACAATTATCATCATTATGAGGGCCACCACACCATTGACAACCAAGAAGGTGAGGATAAGACATAGAAAGAATCAAAGGGTAACAGAGGGTAAAGGGATAAAGAATCAAAAAGGGTAAGAGGGTAAAGATGAATATTTTTGGGTTTTTTTTTTTTTTTTTTTTTTTTGTTCGTTGAAAACTTAAATAAAAAATGTTTTTGGCAATCGTTCCGTCAAACGAATTAACTTCACGATAATTTTGGTTTTTATATGAAAACAAGGAAATATGAACAAAGATGGTAAATATACAATGGGTGTATATTCAACAATCACTGATACTTCAAATTCGTCGTACGCAGCACACCTCCCCGGCAACAGCGCCAAAATTTGATTTGGTGCTAAAACGTCTGCTAATACTGACCAAGTTAATGGTCAGCAAGAGTCAAACAATCTAGGGCACGATGCAATTTACCAAAGGAGTTTAGTGTATCCCCGGGTCGTTAAGTCCCAACGAGGTGTGTAAACTGAAATAAAACGAATCTGTGATCGGGTGAATATTGAACAGGAAAGGGTTTTGAGTGATTTATACTAAGGAATAAAAGAAAATAGCTTAAACAAGCTATAAGAACAAGTACGTGAAAGCAAAATACTTAGAAACGTCTAAAATCTAAAAACGCGTACGTTTAATTTAAATTTACGTAAATGTACGAAATAAAACGTGAATTCTGTCCAATATAAATCCCACGGATGTGAAAATTATATTTTTAGAATCCTAATAATAAAAGAAAATTATTGGAAAATTAAAATTATTTTTATGACTATTTATTTAATTATTATTAATTAAAAACTATTTATTAATTATTTAAAATGCACTAAATTAAAAGAAAATAGGAAATTATCCTAGAAAATTAAAATTTTAACTTAGATAAATCTAAAATAACCTAAAACTTATTTTAAAACTGAAAATATATTTATTACACTTTTTATCTAATTATTATTAATTAATTACTAATTAATTATTATTTAAACTATTTTGATTTTTAATAAATACTAAATAAACAAAGAAAAATCTGAAACTTTTTTTATAAATATTAAATAAGTACAGGAACCTAAGAAAAATATAAAAATGAAAAGTGCTTTTTGAAAAAGCTGAAAAATAAGCCAAGTGGCTTAAATAGAAGCTATCACTATTTTAAAATTGATGTTTTTTCTGATTTTTCTTTTATGGAACTATTTAACTACTGAAATTAAACAACTTTTGTAAAAACAAACTTGATGAAACTTAAAAATAAGCAGGTAACAAGATAAAAAGCCCAACAGTTGGCTTTATGGCTTGAAAAGGAAATTTTTAGCTTGAATAAGCTTGGAACAAGCTACTCAGTGAACACAAGCTTGAAAATAAGCTATGAGCAGCTTAAAGGAACTGAAGTAAAGTTAAAACAACAAGAAACTCAAGCTGAATAAGCCAATGTAAGCAAATAAGCAAATCCAAATCAACCTGTGGAACAAGCAGGCCTGCAAGGAACTTGAAGGCTACTTCTAGCTTATCAAATAAGCTAATAAGTCCAATTAAGGCCTGGATCCAACAAGTAAGCTAGGTGGGCTATCTAAAAAGCCAATGAACTTAGAGTGGGACCCACTGAGAAGCTCAGAAAGAGCTTGCGAAAATAGGCTGGTGGGACTTAGTGTATACTGAGTTAGTATATACTGAGGTGACTGTGTGGTTTTTAGGCTAGGAATAAGCTATGAAAAGCTTTAAGCTAGGGTCTAAAAAGTGAAAACAGATTGAGTTTGAACTACGAACTTCTCATAAACCAAGTTTTAGGGCTTTATAACTTAATATAAGCTACTAAATAAGCTGATAAAAAGAGGGTTTCACTAGGGTCTGCTGATTTTTCTGTGGTGCAGGGTAAAAACGCCCACTTTGAGCTGTTGAAAAAGCATTGATAGAAAAATCCTAAAAATAAACTAAAAATATGGAGAAGTACACAAGCTAGGGAACTATATGCGTGTCAAATTTCAGCTTCTAACTCCTTAAGATGAAGAAATGAAAAATAAAAGAAAATCGGCTGAAAATGCAAAAATACGAATTTTAGGCTGCTATTACTAACTTGGGCTGAATTGAGCTATTTCTAAACTAAGGCCTTAAGGGATTTCAAGCATGCTTAATATGGACTAAATGGGACCCATAAACATAAAAAATAAGAGCTTAAACTGCAACAGCTTATAACAAGCTTATTTGGACAGTTACTGTTCTAATATTACACTAATACACTCAAAACCTCTAAAAGCTTCAATATAGCTAAAAACTACTTATAAACTGTTTATATAAGCTTAATTAAGAAAGATTGAAACATACCAAGATGCACATAAACAGTGTTCCATGGTTTTGACCCGTTTTGAGCCTTAACCCAAACACCCTTTTAGAACCTACTTTTGCAATTTTAAACTAGGAATTTCTGGAATAAGCTTTGAAACTAAAACTTAACTAATTATCTGACTTATTTAACTACTGAATAGCAATAATCAATCCTACATAAGCACTTAAATAAGCAGTAAGCTATATTAAGCTAATAATGTACAAAATGAGACTTACAAGTAAAAACTGGATGCATGTAGATCTGAACCAGAAAAATAATACCCAGGATTTTCCAATAAGCCAAAAATCACATCCTAGATCAGCTTTACATACCCAGCTTATCCACAGCTTATTTTGACCAGATCAGTTGACTTTCGTTGACTTTGGTGAATTTAACTCAGAACATAATGGAACTTAGAACACACTTGAAAGAGCTTTAATAAGCTCAAAAGAGCTTATTTAATCAAAGATAACAGCTTATAATCTTAAAACTAAGAAGAGGACTTTTTGGCGGGAAGTTTAGTTAAGCAGGAAACATGAAATTAACTTCAATTAAACGATTAAATGACAACTTAAATTACTTGAATTATTCAAAAATTACAAAACCCAGATAGTTTATTACATGAAAATTAACTACGACATTTAATTAAACTAATTAAGCTAAACTAAAATCTACTCTAATATCTAACTCTTGTCTTCTCTGTTTCTTGGAGTCTTTATACCCAAAATATCTTCTCACTTTATTCCCAACTCATCCCAGCCTTCCACGTTTCTTAAATCAATCCAATTCGTACACTTATAAATTTGGCGCCAAAGTCTTTGAGCAGGTTTATATCAATTAAGGATTTTTGGAGGATTGTAGAGGTGGAGGGGACAATAGGTGAAGTAGGTAGTGAGCTGGGGGTGAGGTGGAAGAAGGGAGCAGCTGGAAGGCGGGTTTTAAGCTGGTTTGACTTTTTGTGTACTATAGCAGTTTGACCCAGGATATTTAAACTTCTGCCTTTGACTTTGCTTGGACAAACTAGGGTTTGTTTTGGATTTTAGGGAAAGAAATGGGTTAAGGGATTTATAAAAATGGAATTTTGAATTGTTTAAACTTTAGGGACCAAAATTGCCATTTTCTGAAACTTCAGGGACCTTTTGTGTCATTTTTAAAACTTGAAGGACCAAAACTGCCATTTCTTTAAAACTTTCATCCAAGGACCAAATTTGTAAAAGTTAAATAATTTAGGGACCTTGAATGATAATTTTCCAAATTTTTAACACCAGGGACTATTTCTGCCAATTTCTGAAAGTTCAGGGACTGAAATTGACAATTATGCAAAATATGTTTGTTTTTAACTGTTTTTGATCCTTTTGCACATGAAACACATAAAAACAAAATCAAATGATATTTTCTGTATTTTGAAGCATATTTGCATGTTTTTAAATATTTTTGTAGTCTAAATGTGACAGAAATGATGAATATTTAGACACTCATCAACTACCCTTACCTACACATTCATGATATTGAAGACATGTATCTCCTGAAAGTTCAAGGAAAACTCGAACATCTTCCTAGACGTCTTCAGTATGATATCGTCAACTCTGTGTTGTTGTACATCCGCAATATTGTCGTCAGATCCAGAGTTGAAGACGTGCACCTTGGGGTAGAAAGCTACCCGAAGAAACTGAATTTGGTCAGGCCTAATCTCCAGCCTCCGGGAATATCAGAAAAGAAGTTGTACACTTTCGGTGATAGACCATTTGGATTGGTGTATGTAAGGGATAGAAGCTCAACGAGATTCATGGGGTATCAATAAATCCACAAGTTCTGTGATGAAACTCTTCTGCATGTCAAGTCTGAACTTGAAAAGATTATGGAAAACTATAGAAAGGGGTTGAAGACGGGATGGTTAAAGCATGTGAGCTGGAGTAAGAATGATGCGAAGCAAGCAGTCAAGTTCATTGATCGGATTGACAAAAGGCTCAAGTTTCGAATCACAATGAGAAGACTGGAAAGCTATGTGGGAGGACGTGCCAGAGTTCCTAACATTCTTACTTTTCGTCGACCTGAGCAGTAATCCTTGGTATAATTTGTTATCATTTGTCATATTTCATCATAATTTTCCATCATCTATCATCATTGACAATGGCTTGTGCACACATAACAGTGCACAACCCGTTCTTGTAATGAAAGGACCCTGAGGTATGCTTCAGTGCCTCAATCCTGATCAAAGGAGCGAAAGCTTCTTACTTATGAGTAGAATTAAACCAGAATTTTTTCTAAGTTTTTCAAAATTCTGCTCATAAGGACAAGTATTCCCTCGTCAAGGGGGAGTATTTGAAAAATAATCTTTGTTCCACAAACTAAAAGTTCTTGAAATTTTTCCCACAAAACTCAAAAGGCATATTTTTATCAAACATTTATCAAAAACATCATAAGTATGCTATTTTTGAGGGGGAGAATAAAGATATGATCAAAATATGGTAATTCAAAAGTTGATATCTCACAAGAGCTCGACTCAGAATTGACCCTCGAATTGACGATAGCAAAAGTCAGTAGTCGAAAAGACATGTCCGGGACGGGTAATAATTTCAAGCCAGTTTATCTGGTGATGTAAACGTGTCTCGCGAAGGATGTGTCTAAGTAGAATGTACCGATTTCGAGCGATTTTCCTTGAATGTGATCTGGACGGGTAATAATTTCAAGCTAGTTCTACTAGTGATGTAAACGTGTCTTGCGACGATCATGTTCATTGAAAATCAATCAATTCAAAAAGTGCTAACTCTACCCGACATGTGCAAATTTATCTTAACCACTTATGAGCACATGTTAAGGAGGAGTATTTCTGAAAATCACAAAACTCTCAAAGTGTTAACAAAATATGTTTTTACAATCATAAGCACTTTGAGAGATTTTCAAAAGGTTTGGTTTATGGCAACAATAGGATAGTCATGGTGATATAAGGTGACTAAGGTTAGGATTAACCGTCCTATGATCCGCCAGAGCCGAAGGGATCTACCCAAGGACAATACCAATAGTTTAGAACTAGAAAGTCCTAGGTATGATGAAAAAAGGAGAAAAGAAATGAAAGGAGAAAGAAGGGGTTGAAGAATGAAAAAGAAAAGTAAAGAAAAGGGTGAAAAGAAATAGCCCTCTATTTGTTCAACCTTAGGGCAGACACCGGGTTCAATACATATGCTACTGGTTGTTACTACGGTGGCACTGGTATTGAAGATTAAAGTCGTCATGGACCCAGTGACGCACAACACTAAACCTTCTAGCCACTCAGGTGTCTCTCAAAAGACACTTGTTTCATTTCACACGGAGAACCCTTCATTATCTATCGACCTCTCACTCCGAGATGTGTTGATATTGAAAAGGAGGCAATCTGCTCCATGCCTCCGACGACCAAATATAAGCACTTAATTGAGTCTAGAGCCATGAGATACATCAAAGATCTCCTAGGTACACTTAGCATACACTGGTTGTTCAACAAAAGGAACACCAGTTGTAAATTATAAGAGTGTCCTTCGCAGATCTTAGCAATCTGCCGAGAACATTCATGAGAGAATCCACAAATTTTGATTCTCAGTGATTGAATGAAAATCCTGCCAGGGTCAAAATCAAACAGCCCTAACATTAGGTCACTTCAGGAATCCCTTGTGGATTACGCTTAGTGTTAGCTCCAAAAACGGTCTACAGTCGTGAGGTAATCCTCAGCGGCTCACTGAATCGTAGGTGCACTTCGGTGTGTTTGTGTAAGCCCTTTCGGGGGAATCTGATTCAGAACGGCCTGGGTTAGGATTAGAGAAAGTCTTCACACTACGCTGTTGACGATCTCGAAGTCCGAATCTGTAAGTGCCGGATGATTTATTGCTAACTATTTACCTGCAGCAAATCATGGAGACCTGAAGTTCTACCATCATTCCATCATGCTCATATCCTGAAGCAAAGTTCTCACTAAGACTACGGAATAACAAAAGTTCAAAGAAATTCAAGAAAAGTCAAAGATCAAGTACGTTAAACTTTCACAAGTCAAAGATCAAGCCTATGAAAAAAGAACTACGTGATATATGAAGAACAAAAGTCAAAGAACATATGAGCATGGTGGAAAAGACGTAAAGACACTATTGGAGAGAGGCAGATCGAGAGATTACCATATCATATCACATCAAGAATTAAGGAACAAAGACACAAGAGACGTCAGAAGCCAAGAAGCAAAGACAACGTCAAGCAACCTTGATGACCAATACTTAGGGGGAGATTGTGGGGAACACTTTATTATTATCAAGTATTGATCATTTCTATAATAGGTTGCTTAGGCCTTTAGGTTTGATTTAAGGCCCAGTCTGTGTAGAAGGCCCATGGACTGTGTCTAGTTATTTATATTAATTATGTTTTAATTAGGGCTTAGAGCCCATGCATTGTAAGAAACTATAAATACCTCCTCCCATTCAAGGGAGGGGTTGGTTGGTTGAATGCTCATTTAACATTTCATTATTTAGAGTTAACCTTCCACTCTCTTTCTCTCTCTAGATCTAGATTAGATTAGTAGCTTGTGTGATAAAAGTAAGAAACAACACATGGTATACAAGTATGATTAGAAAAATGTGATGCAAACCTATCAAGTACAAGTACAAGTTAGATTCATCATTTTAAGCTTTTATGGTTGAAGCATCGAGATGTTTGACAATACCCAAATAATTTTCTTGCTTGATAAACATTACTAATCACCTCACGAAAAGGAAATGAAATATAATTCACTCAAAACACTCATTTGTATGGTTGGTGGAGTATATGAGAGAAATCACACTCATTGCTCAGTCATGATTTAAATATTACCATAGGCTTGTACAAGAAACAAAACTACACCGATATGGCGTGACCACCAAGTATACATATCAAAGAGGTCTTATATTCGGGTTTAAGGCTTCAAGGGTTATATCAGACTTATGTGCAAATATCTTATGCAAAACATAATAGATCGCTGGCACGAATTCTTGCATTACCAAATAACGGATGGTCACTAGGACATATCTAGGATCGCTGGCGCGCTATTCACATAACGGATGGTCACCAAAATACAGACTAGATCGCTGGCGCACTATCTAATTCCTCAAGAAATCGGATGGTCACTACATGTCAATACACTTGATAATTCCACAAAGTCAAAAGGTAAGGATGAGACATGGGATATGTTTAGAAAGGTTGATGATAAAGAATATACAAAATAGTCAAAGTCTACTAACCAAATGTTGCTAGCTATTACGAACCACTATCATGCAATCTTGAGAAACTCCATACTTTATTGATCACTACATTATTCAATAGCTCATTGGCTATTCTTGTCACCTTATAGTTGCGATGACCTTTTTTTTTTTAGTTGCGATGACTTCACTGCTCTTGGAGTTTACAACTTTATTCAAACTTTCATGATTTCCCACATGACATCCATCTTGCCAAATAGCTAGCAACCAACCAAGACTTGACTAAGGGTAAGGCTAGGCTAAAAAGTGTAAAATCTTTTTGTATTTTTCTGGATTTTATCAAAAGAAAAGATTGGCTCAGAAGGTGTAACTAGGGGTATCTAGCGTTAAAGATAAACGCTAACAATAGGGTTTATATTGGTGGTTAACTAGTCAGTGTAACTAGCTAAATATCAATTTGGAAGGCTATTTGGGTTAAATCCTAAGGTTGCCTCTTATCACGCATATACACTTACATCACACACGAAATGTGATCTCACAACGGTCTTGTAATGATTTACAAGCACAAGTTCTAGAATAAATAAAATCACCGGCACACTCATAGCAAAAGAATCAAAGCATAAAAGATGTATGCTAAATACAGAACGGCTTAATTCCTCACAATTTAGGTGGAAGGGCTATAATATGTGCTAGCTAATGTTATCGATCCCAGAATGGATTGCAATATTAATCAGGACACATCTCAATTTTTCAAAAATTACAGGTTTCACCAGTGGATAGATCCAGTTATTCTAATATATTATCCTAAAAATGACAAATAACTAGATCACAAGGGCAAACAAAATTTAAAATTTAGCTCAAAATTTAGAATCTATCCTTATTTTCCTTTTCACCCCCCCCCCCACACTTAAGTTAAGCATTGTTCTCAATGTGATAAATGAACTTCAAGGAATGAAAATAAGGAAATAAAAGAGTAAACCATATTTTCCGTGCTTCTTATGATTCTTTGATCCAAGCGTCCAAGCTTTTTAATCATTACCTGCAGTAATCTTAAAACAAACAAAACAAACACACGAAATATTTCTACGTTTTATTCAAAAGTCAGTGGTACACCCCCACACTTAAGTTCAACTAAGGGATTAGAGAAACTTTGGGGTGTAATCACTTTGAAAATAAATAAGAATTAAAAATAGCAAACACACGGGTTGCCTCCCGAGAAGCGCTTGTTTTATTAACAAGTCATCAGCC
Source organism: Artemisia tridentata subsp. tridentata (assembly GCA_021014915.2). Taxonomy (NCBI): domain Eukaryota; kingdom Viridiplantae; phylum Streptophyta; class Magnoliopsida; order Asterales; family Asteraceae; genus Artemisia; species Artemisia tridentata. Next base: position 77,821,945 of record CP139508.1, read on the forward strand.
TGACTCAAACTTCCTTTAGTCTACGTTGGTGCAATCTTTTGATTCTTCTTTGGGAATTTGGGAACATACACCACGTTTCCTATCACTATTTCTTCTCCAGTTTCATCTATGTCTTCCAACTTCACTCTTTCCCAAGCTTTAGGAAGAACATCATAGATAAATTCAGCATCTTCCTTGTAGTCGGTTGGGAAAGGTGTCAGAAATGTGATAGATTCATATTCTGATTCAGGCGGAATTTCTTTGATAGAAATCTCGTTCATTTGCTCCTTATCGTAGTACAATTTAATTCGGTAACCATTAACAATGAAACTTCCACCATGTTTGTCATATAATTCAACATATCCTGATGGAAATCCATGTTTCACTATATACGGACCGAACCATTTCGGTTTCAGCTTAGGAGCTTTAAACTTGTATTTCATATTGAAAAGCAGAACTTTGTTTCCAGCTTTGAATTCTTTACGAATTCTAAGCTTTCTGTCATGATAAGCTTTGGTTCTGGCTTTGTAAAGCTTGGAGTTCTCGTAAGCATGGAGTCTTAGTTCATCGAGTTCATGCAATTGCAAAAATCTCTTCTCTCTAGCTATTTTGAGATCAGGGTTATAGTTTCTGAGGGCCCAGTAGACGCGATGTTCGATTTCGAACGGCAAATGACATGTTTTCCCATACAAAAGTCTGTATAGTGTTGTACCAATTGGAGTTTTGTAAGCCGTACAAAATGCCCAAAGAGCGTCATCGAGTTTTCTCGACCAAACGGCAGGGTTGTCTTTGACCATTTTTTCAAGTATCCTTTTTAAGGCTCTGTTGGTGTTTTCGACTTGACCACTGATCTGTGGGTGATAATTTGTAGCAAAACGATGATGAACTCCATATCGTTTCATAATTTTCTCCATTTGCTTGTTACAGAAATGGGTTCCTCTATCACTTATTAAAGCTTTAGGAATTCCATAACGAGCGAAAAGATTTTTGAGAAAATTAACAACAACTTGTGCATCATTTGTGGGTAGAGCTTCGGCTTCTGCCCATTTTGAAACATAATCAATAGCAACGAGAATGTATTCGTATTTGTGCGATTTAGGAAATGGTCCCATAAAATCGATTCCCCAAATATCGAATATTTCGCAGACTTGAATACTCTTTTGAGGCATCTCATCTCTACAAGAAAGATTACCCGATTTTTGGCAAGCATCGCAGTTTTGAACAAGAGTATGAGCTTCTTTGAAAATTGTTGGCCAATAGAATCCAGCATCAAAAGTTTTTTAGCTGTGGTGGAAGGACCATAGTGTCCCCCAGTCGGGCCATGATGGTATTCATCAAGAATTCTTCTTGTTTCGGAACCAGAAACACATCTTCTGATCATCCCATCGGGACACATCTTGAAAAGATAGGGTTCTTCCCAATAATAGTGTTTTAGTTCTGAGAAGAATTTACTTCATTGGGCATGAGTTAATCCTTTTCTGAGAATTCCTCCAACGAGATAATTTGCAAAATCTGCAAACCATGGAGTGTCTTTTTCATCATTTGTGTCAACAGTCATGAGAGTTTCATCAGGGAAATAATAGTCAATTTCATCTTCATTTAACTCTTCCAAATTTGGATTCTCAAGACGAGACGAATGATCAGCAGCTAGATTTTCTGCTCCTTTCTTATCTTTGATTTCGATGTCGAATTATTGGAGTAGCAAAATCCATCGGATAAGACGCGGTTTTGCATCTTGTTTGGTAAACAGATATTTGAGCGCTGAATGATCAGTAAACACAATTGTTTTTGAAAGCACAGGATAAGATATGAATTTTTCGAAAGCAAAAACAACGGCTAACAATTCCTTCTCCGTAACCGTGTAATTTTTGTTGAGCATTATTAAGTGTTTTGCTAGAGAAGTATATAGGCCGGAAATGTTTTCCTTCACGTTGTCCTAATACAGCTCCAACAACAAAATCGCTTGCATCACACATGAGCTCGAACGGTAGTGACTAATTAGGTGAAACCATAATGGGTGCACTAGTCAGTTGACTTTTCAATGTTTCAAAGGCTTTTATGCAATCCGCATTAAAGTCAAAAACAGAATCTTTTTCAAGAAGTTTCGTCATGGGACGAGATATTTTGGAAAAATCTTTAATAAAACGACGGTAGAAACCGGCATGTCCTAGAAAACTTCTAACGGCTTTAACGTTGGTCGGAGGTGGTAATTTGGTGATAACATCGATTTTCACTTTATCAACCTCCATTCATGCACTGGAAATTTTGTGTCCAAGCACAATTCCCTTAGTTACCATGAAATGACATTTTTACCATGAGCTTCGCATCTTCTGAGCATTTTATCGAGATTAGAATGACAAGCTTCAAATGAGCTTCCAAAAACTGAAAAGTCATCCATGAAAACTTCCATAGATGTTTCAAGCATGTCTTGGAATATAGCAATCATACACCTTTGAAAAGTCGCTGGTGCATTACAAAGACCGAAAGGCATACGCCGGTAAGCGTAGGTTCCAAAGGGACATGTGAATGTAGTCTTTTCTTGATCGGCAGGATCAATAGGAATTTGGAAATATCCTAAAAAACCATCAAGGAAACAAAAGTACTTGTTCCCTGCTAATCTCTTAAGCATTTGATCCATGAAAGGTAAAGGAAAATGATCTTTTCTTGTGGCTTTGTTTAATTTCCTATAATCAATACATACTCGCCAACCAATGACAGTTCTAGTAGGAACTAATTCATTCCGTTCGTTAGTCACTACGGTCATTCCTTCTTTTTTTGGAACATAGTGAACTAGACTCACCCAAGGACTATCCTCGATAGGGTAAATGATACCGGCATCAAGAAGTTTGATAATTTCTTTCTTAACAACTTCTTTCATGTTGGGGTTGAGTCGACGTTGTCTTTCCACAACAGGTTTAACACCTTCTTCGAAATTGATTTTGTGTTGACAGAAATCAGGGCTAATTCCTGGAATATCAGAAGTTTTCCAAGCAAAAGCTCTTTTATGCCTCTTGAGAACAGAGATGAGACATTCTTTTTCATTGTCATTGAGCAACGAAGATATGACTACTGGAAGAAGTGAATTATCCTCCAAGTAAGCATATTCAAGATGATCGGGAAGTGGTTTCAGCTCAAGATCAGTTGGTGGTTCTTGGAGAGATGTTTTGATCCTCAATTGATCATTAAAAGTGATTTCCTCAAAATTCCCTTCCACTATTTCTCCTTCTTCAACTTCTTCTTCAGATTTTACTTCCATAAAATCAGCGAATTCTTTATCAAAATATGTTTCACTAATTTTCTCCGAAGTAGTCATGAATGGATCAGGATCGTCAAGTAATGCATCCACTTCTTCATCAGTGACTTCATCGATTACGTCAATGTTAAAACAAGTGTCATCAATGGAATATGGATACTGCATTGCTTTATCGATTAAAAAGGTAATTCTATCTTCTCCAACTCCAAGATTGAGTTCTTTACCTTTTACTTTGATGATCACATCAGCGGTGTTTAGGAAAGGTCTTCCTAAAATAAGAGGGACTCTACTATCTTCCTCCATTTTTAAGATCACAAAATCCACGGGAAAAACAAATTTACCAACTTGGACAAGCATATTCTCAGCAATTCCAACAGGATATTGCTAAGAATGATTGGCTAATCGAATACTCATCCTTGTAGGTTTCAAAGTATTGATTGAAAGTTTAGAATACAACGAATAGGGCATCAAATTGATACTTGCACCAAGATCGGCTAAAGCATCACATGTGATGTTGTTTCCTAATGTGCATGGAATCGGAAAACTTCCGGGATCTCCGAGTTTTGGTGGAATTTTGTTCTGAACAATGGCTGAGCATTCTTCATTGAGAAAGGTAGCAGATATTTGTTCCAACTTGTTCTTGTTATTCAGAAGTTCCTTTAAAAATTTCCCATAATTGGGCATTCTAGCTAGAACATCAACGAGGGGTACATTGAGTCTAACTTCTTTGATCATTTCAACAAACTTCTTATAACTCTCTTCCATCTTTTCTTTCTTAAGGCGTTGAGGTTATGGAATCTTTGGTTGTATGCCTTGACTGGTGGGATGGGTTTTTCTTTGGTGGGTATATTTGGAGTATTTTCCTTCTTAGCTTCTACAGCTTCATCCTCACTTTCATCATGGATGATCGTGGTATTATTTGGATTGGGTGGTGGATCATAAGAGAGACCACTTCTTGTGAATACAGCATTGATATGCTCATTTCTAGTCTGTGGTGGATGATAAGTTTTATCGTTTGATCCAGATGATGTTGGTTTGGGGTTGGATTGGGTATTACTTTGTAACGAACCAGATGGTCGAGAAGAAATTTGATCAGAAAGTCTACCAAACTTGTTTTCAAGATCCTGAATAGATGCTTGATGATTTTTCTGACCTTGCTCAACTTTGGTTTTGAGATTGAAAAATTGGTTCTTGACGAACTCATTGGTTGATTTTTGAGCATTCACGAATTTTCTCATCATTTTTTCAAAATCCATCCCTTGTTTTTTTCTTTGATCTTAACGATTCTGACAAACCCAAGCAAATTCGTCCATTGTTTTTACTTATAGATATTATTGGATACAAGGGACGAGTAGTAGAAACCCAAGCAATCTCCTTTTTGTAAAATCAATATCCTTTTTCTCACCACTCGAATAAAAAACCCAGATCCAGTCCCTTCATAAAAATCCTTCATAAAAAACAATCTCCTTTTTCTCACCACTTGAATCACAAGCAAATTCGTCCCTTGTTTTTACTTATAATAAATCTAACTCTTAGCTTCTAAAGATGTGCTTTGATTATACGAACAAAAGGCTTCAAGATCCTTTCCAAAGGATCTCGGGTAGGTTTGTTTATGTTTGTTTTTTCGGTTTTGTATGACCCGAATGAAAAGGATGACAAGAAACACAAGTTGTTTTTGTTATTTCTTTAAGAGATTCGGATATTAAAGAAAAAGAGGCTTGACTCTTTATAGATCTATGATGAAAAATCTCTTTTGGGTTTGTTGTAATGAAGAATCTTTGATTACACTAAGAGACAAGCTGAGATCTTTCTATTTATTCTTTTGTTTTCAATTAAGCGATAAAGTTGGTTTGTGCATGTGTGTGTTTTACCTTTTTAGCGATATATAAGATTTGACTGGATCTAGAGAAAAGCTGAGATGCTTCTGGTTTTTTAAGGAAGAAAAAGTTTTGTTCCTTAAAATTGTTGAGATGATGACACCACCAACAACATTGGTGGTTGTTGTTCTAGTACTGTTGTTGGGTCCAAGCTCCATTAATGTTGAGACAGATCAATCTGATGGTTGGTTTGCTTCCCCCAATGACAATAAACCCCTTTTATTATAAGTTAAAAACTAGAAAGACAAAAATACCCTTGGGTTGGGGTGAGATAACGGGGAGACTTAACTCGATTTGGTTTTAGGGATGGACGGTGTGCAATAGTTTCCAAATAGGGATCAACGATGCAACAAAAAAAATAGGGACTCAGAGAGAAATTTACCCTAAACCACAGGGACGAACCATGTAATTTACTCTAAAATTTATTTCGTGAGTGTATTGGGTATTAAAAATAGGTATAGGGTAATAGTTTTTGAGGTTAAAGTTAAATACGTATAATTAAGTGGGCTTAATAGAAGTCTTATAAAGGTGTAAGAAAATAATTTTTGGCACTTTTGTAGTAATTTAGGGAATATAAGAATGTATTAAAAATAATTGTTGGGTGTGTCGGGTACGTTGGGTGTTCATTTAAATTGTGAAAATCGTTTATTAAATTAATAATTGTGAGTAAGAAAAATGCAAATGCCCTAGCAATTAAATTATGAATTGGAGTAGTGGCAAGGTACTATAATGTTGTAGACTAAATTTAGTCTAAAGTCATAGTGCACAAGAGGGTGTTTCTTGTTTTACGTCATTTAATTAAATAGTTTTACGTAAAGGTAAATGTGTAAACTTTCAAAATAAATAAATTTTGAGCTTGCGGTTGAGTATGGACCTGGAAAATTGCGGGTTTTTATATAGAGCCACAAAAAATTTACAAAATTATATCTACACAATAACTTGACAATCAAATGTGAAAGGTAAAAAAGAAGAAGAAAAGATTATCATGCATTCATGCAATATGATTAGACAAATACACTTGCCAAGTCATTGTCTGAGTATAATTTTGTAAATTCTTTGTGAGTGTCGCATTGTTCATTCCAAAAATGGTCTTAATAGACTGATACACCGTGCGACTTCACAGGTTGGTGGGGTTTTTTGCTAGACTGTACTTTTCGTGCGACTATTTTTTTTTATCCTTTTGCGAAAAAAGAAACTAAAAAAATTCAAAAATTTTAGAAAAAATGAACCTTTTTTTGTTTTTGCTTTATTTTGCAAAAAGACAAAAATGATCGCATAGAAGTACAAATGATGAGACTTACTTTTTTTTGCTAGACCGTGATTTGTGCGACAACTTTTTGTCTTTTTACAAATAAATAAATAAATAAAAGTTAAAATGTTTTTGAAATTTTTATCTTTTTTCTTAAAAAGATAAAAAATGGTCGCACAAAAAGTACCGTCTAACAAAAACCATAGTCGCCGGTCTAGAAAAAATCCCACCTACCTTTTAGACACGTGTCAACAATCTTGTAAAGCTCTACGGTCTATAGGTTTTATCAAAACCATTTTTTATTTTTTTATTTTTTTCATGCAATGTGAATTCTTTTACACAAAGCGGATAATTTTTGGCACATTCTGAAAAACATAACCGTTGGCCTAGCAAAAAATCATCAAATAAAAATTCTACTTTTAAGCATGTGTTTAAAATTCAGTGCAGTGGCATAGTCTAACGGTATATAAACATTTTTGAAATTTGGTTTATTTTTTACCACAACATGAATACAAAACCAAAAAGTGAGCTATTTCTTAATTTTCTCTTAAGGTAACGATAATAATAATAAATCAATTCAAAGTTGTGCAACTTTAATTTATAAATCTAACAGTTAGAGCATTGGGTGTGGTAACACGGTTAACACCAAGTGCCAATGGGATTAACGCCACAATTGCGTTATTATACCAAATGCTCTTATCGGCCAACAATTTATAGTTTATACATAAGACACAACAATAATTTAGTTTCACATGCTAAATATGTAAATAATTGTTTCAAATTGAAATGAAATAAGTCAATAACAGGTATGTTGGCAGCGAGCGTTAACGAGCATTTTGAACCAACTAGCAACTAGCATTTAGCATTTTGTAATAATGCTTGTTTGGCAAAAGCAACTTGTGTAACACCCCAATTTCTATAATAATTATTCTAGGGATATTTTAAAACTTACAAGTTAACTCATGTTATATTTATAAGGTTCCGTTTGTTAAAAGGAACTTACATGAAAATAAGTTAGCAAGAAAAGGACATTTCATGAAATTGGTCGACTAACAGGGGCTAATCTTGCCAAGTTATGAAACACATTTGAAAAGACCATCCTACCCTTACCTATGAGTTAAGAAAGCCAGTATCTCTATCCTGTTCAAGCTAAAGCAAATTGAAAATTCCTACTAACCCTAAGATTATGTTTAAGCTTAAACCTATTTAGGGTTTTGATTAATTTCCATGTTATGTCACAAGTAGGGTTACAGTGAATTTTATAATGAAATATGGTGAATATATGAATTTTTTATTTTTTAAGAATCATCAAGAACTATGGAAAGTCATGTTATAATGCTATGGGGATCATGGGTAAGTTAGTATGATTGTTTAACATCATTAGGTGATGTTAATTCACGAAAAGTGGTTATATTGATTAGTGCTATTCGACTAGCCAAACACCCCTTTATGCTCTTAACTATTCCAAACACTAGATGTGTTGAATTCGTATTTATGCTATGAATCATGTGTTAAGGATATTTTGGGAATGATTATGTGATTTATAGAAGCTCATAGATGATTACTTGATCATAAACAATTTTCTGGAAATTAGGCCATGTTAGAAAAATTGTATAAAATCGATAGTAGCTTGGATTGAGTCAGGCTTGAGTTTATGCAAAGCTACATGTGTCTACTAAAGTTGTTATGCATAAAAGTATTTGCAAATTCAGATGTAAATGGGTCAAAAATGAGTTTTAATACAAAAAATCGGATTTTGAAAAGTGCAGTAAATATGTTTTTAGAAAATTCATATAAAATCAACCGTAGCTCCGTTTGAGGCATGCAACACATTTTCTGAAAGGCATAATAGTCTACTTTCATATGAACCCGGTCTAATTAGCTAATTCTAGTAAAAGTGAGTCATAAATGATGAAAAGTAAACTGGTGCAGAATGGTGGCATAAGGCCATAATAGTGACCAAATTAGTGAATTTAGATAAAGCTAGGGTGTTAATGATATAGTAGCACATGTTAATGATACTAGAATGCTATTCAGGTGTTTAAGTGATCTCAGAAGTCAAGGGAATGCTGGGGGATCAAGCAAGGTGACTAACGTAGTGTAAAAGCAAGTACGAGAATTATATACCCGTAAATCATGATTGTTTGCTTACATTGCTTAGTTTATCTTATGACAAGTTTATGATGTTATGTTTCATGTTATGCAAGCTTTAATGTATGCTCGTATATGTGCCTTTATGTTAACAAGTATGCAAGCTTTATGATAACTATACATGTTGACCCGAATGGTCATATTATCATGTCGCATAATCATGTGGACCTAAGTGGTCATATTATCATGTCGCACAATCATGTGGACCTAAGTGGTCATATTATCATGTAATGTAGTCATGTTGATTTAAGTGGTCCTATTATTATGTATGTGATTATGTTGACCCAAGTGGTCATAATATCATGTTGACCCGAGTGGTCATACTATTATGACAAGTGTTCACGTTGACCCATGTGGTCATTATAGCATGTTTCAGGATGTCAATGAGGTCATATCCCATGTTATGTGCTTAATCACGACGTCCTATATGGAGTACTTGTGCTTAAGTGACACTTATGTTCCATAAATGGAACTCATGACGTCCTATGTGGAGTACCCGAGCTCGAGTAGCACTTATGCTCCTTCGTGGATACGCGCTTAACGTAAATATGACATCCTTTGTGGAGTAAAGTATTCATGACATCCTACATGTAGTAGAATGCTTGATTGGCACTCACGATCATGTTACGACCCATGTTTGATGGAAGCAACACTAGTATATGTTTATTTTCTTCATATTTTTAGTTTATGATTCGTTTACTCACTCAGCTTTGTGCTTACTGTTGCTTTTTTTCGTGTTCCTCATAGGTGATCAAATGATGCTAAGATTCAAAAGAAGGAATTGACGGGTTAGATAGGGGTGGTGCTTGTATGATAATAAGCATTCTCTAACCCTTCTCTTGATACGACTAGTTACACCCAAGTGTCCTTTTGAGTTACGTAACAGAAAACGCAGAAGTTGAACTTGTAGTCTAAAATTCATGTTGTATGTTCATGTTAAGTAGTGTTTGGCATAAAGCTGTTTTTACCCATTTTCGAATAATATGGGTCCAGTAGTGTATGAAAGTTTCATGTACTGAAGTAGTTATGTTTTTAAATGGTATTATGCAGGTTTGAACAAGTTTCGTTAAGTTGGTATTTGCGAAAAATGGTTACAAGTAGAAAAATGAAGACCTGTCCATCCCAGGTTTATACGACGTATAGTCTCAGTATACGGCGTATAGACGTGGTAAGGTGTATAAGGCGTATACAACAAGAGCCTATACTGCATATGCATAGGTTCAGGGGATATACGGCGTATAGGCTCAAAGGCCTATACAGTGTATTGTCGGTCATGTGTAAAAAAAATAAAATAAATTTGTGGGCGTTTCAACTAGCATTCTTAATTTTTCTAAACGGTCCAAATCAAAATGCATCAAGTATCGGCTTTTACACTTAATAATTACAAACATACAGTTATCTTACCAAACACTTAATCAAAACAAACAACTACTGCTTCCTTACTATTACTGCTTGTCACTACTGATAACTGCTATTGTTCCTGCTACCTATTTTCGCAAACATACCCAACACATAATAGTAGGATTTGTCACATTTCTGTCATGTTACAAATAAATGATGCTACCCTTCCCTTTGTTAAAATGCATCAAGTATCGGCTCTCACTTTCACCAGCTTAACTTATGTGTTTTACACGTTTTTCTTTCGCCAGCTAGCTTAACTTTTCTGTTTTACACGCTTTTCGTTCTATTCGACACTCAACAGTCAACACCAACCGATCCTTGCATTTCGTCTATGTAAACGTGCAACTTTTTCGGGTACAACACACTGCTATATATAAATACCTCACCAATCTCATATGCAAAAGTTTTAATTCAACAAGTTTTATTACAACATCCACCAAATATTGAGGCATTCTCAAAATCAAACGTCACAATGCATGGTCATCAAAACAGGAGCAGTAATCCGGGTTGTTTTAATTTTGGTTAACTTGGACATAACGCTTGCAACCAACTGTTCTTAGCCTTGTTCAAACTATCTTGTATGTGTCTATAGCGGTCACATGGGTCATTAGCCTTGTTCAAGTTGAGTGCATCTAGCCATGGTGTTCACATGTGTGCTCGGCCTTGTTCATGGTGCGTGAGGGTCATGGCACCACAATTTGAACAAGGCCGAGGACACGTGTGAGCACCATGGCTTGCTGCACCATAATCGGAACAAGGCTGGTGTCACATGTGACCGCTGTGGCCACGTACAAGACAGTTTGAACAAGGTTGACCCCAGTTCAAAGTTGAGTAGTAAGCGTTTTGTACAAGTTGAGCAAAGTTAAAACAACCTGGATTACCGCTCTTGTTTTTGATGACCATGCATTGTATCGTTTGATTTTGAAAAGACCCAAATATTTGGAGGATGTTGTAATGAACCTTGGTAAATTAAAACTTTTGCATGTAAGAGTGGCCAAAATAGTGTCCTCAAAGCTAGAGAGGTAGCGGTGGTAATCGGGGACCAGTAGTAGCAATGCCAGCATCCCGAAGCTGGTGGTCGACCCGGACGTGGTGGTCGCCCACATTTTGCTACAAAATCTGTCAGCATAACAGTAAGCATTCATAATGTTGATCATGTATCTTGTAAGTAATGCAAGCGGTATGGGCTTATCGCTTTCTGCTATCCACGGGGTTGTGCTTTCGATCTGTGGCGATGCTGATTATACCGGTTAAGAGTGTACTGAAGTTAATAATTGTAACTGTGATTGAACACATTATGCAAAGGATTGTGATAAAGCAAGAGAATAAGTGTGTTTTCTTAGAGAGTTACCTTTTTGGATATCCCAGAGTTGGCGCATGTGAACCTCCACATGAGGATTATTTTTCTCCCCGTTGGATTGAAACTATGACATGCTTTGGAAGGCTGATATTCTTACCGCTGTGTCACCATTGCGGTTGTTTTCTTTCACAGTTACACTCGTGTGCAATGTGTTTTTTTATTTCATGTTTTAATGTTGGGTATGTATAGTATCTTATTTAATTAATCACTGTAGCTAATAAAATGTTTGTTAGTATTCCTGTGGTTTTGGCAAATTAGTACGGATATGGTTGCCTAGATATTTTCTGTTGAAATAGATAAAGTCGTATGTCAATTATTGAAATTAGCATAGTACTTGTGCGACATATATTTTTGGTATATTGGGGTAATTGGTATCCTGATAGCAATTAGAAGTCACGAATATGAACGCTTTCAGATCGATTAAATTGGAGTGAATACCAATTAACGACCGGATAAAATCTAATTGATTCAAGTTTGTGTATGATGTTATGTTTGCAGTCACAAGTTTTTGTCAGTTGTATATATCCATTGAGAATATCATGGATGGTTTATATAGGTTCAACACCGTTTATTAAAACGATTAATAAGCAGTTAACAAAAAACATAATAACTGTAAAACAGTTATTTAAACGTACAACAGATACTGCACTAACAGCAGTATCATAACCTTAGCAGCAGGATCACCTAGCAGCAGGATTGTAACCTTAGCAGCAGGATCGTAACCTTAACAGCAGGAACACAATATAGCAGCAGAGATTACATAACAACTAGCACCTTTGAACCGTACCTTTGAACCCGGTTAGTCCCATTAATATGCAACTAAGTGTCGACCTTTATTTGCATATTAAACACAATTTACTTTACACTAAAATACCAACACTTGTGCGACAAAGATATAAGAAAGATAGTATTTATTATGCATCACAACATTTTCAAAAGTGTAAAAATATAGGATCATATCGTTCATACTATGCAGCTACCTGGTTGCTGATTTGTATTGTTCTCATCATCTTATGTTAGTTAAGCCTAATAATCCACAAGCAAACAATATATATCAGAAGCAATGTATGATATGCTTCAGATAATACCTTATTGTGTTTTGGTTCAGTTCAGCGACTTAACACTGTTTCTATATATGGTTCCAGCTATAGGTGGCAAAACGGGCAAACTTAGTTAAAATGTCACAACGTGTCGGGTTGGGTTACCTCGAAACATATTGTCCAAAAGACCAAAGTTTTATCCAGCTAACTGCTTACGGTCAAGAACTTCACATAATGTGCTGGTTACATTAGCGATGCAAGGGGAAAGTCTGTTTGATATATTAAATTACGATTTGATGTTAATCAAGCTCAATCAATTGAGCACTTCATCAAATCGCATACGCTCAAACTAGAAATCAAAATTCATTAGTAAAAAAAGAGAGTCCAACAAGTTTAACCACGCATAACAAACATTTTTTTTTTAAATCGATATTTAAAAAAACCTACATGCAAATATAGATTTTTCTTATGTATATAAAGTTCAAGATACATGTACACAGTTCAAGATACATATACACACTACAAGGATGGAAAACTTTAGCGACGACGCATGTTGTCGCTAAAGGTGGCATGATGTTGTCGACGACACGTTGTCGCAAAATAGCTGTCACCAAAGACTCGTCGCAAAACCTTTTGGCGACAACTAGTAACACTTTTAGCGACGACTATGGGGCCCACCAGAATTCAAGACAAACTTTTGGCCTAACATGGGGTCCACACCTTTAGCGATGACAGGCGTCGTCTTTAAAAGTATTTCCGTAATTTATTTATTTTAATTATTTATTAATTATATAAATATAAATAATTAAAATAAAATAATTTAAATTCGGTGGGAGGTAACTTAGCGACGACAACGTCGTCGTTAAAAGCGAGTTACCAAAAATTGATAACCCACTTTAGTGACGACTCTGTCAATGCTAATAACACTCGTTCGGCAAAAAATGATTATATGAATTGTTGTATGTGTTGATGTTGGACACGCCATTGTTATATGTGAAAAGAGATTAATGAATCGATTATATTTGTTTTTGGTGATTATATAGGATTCACCAAGAATAAAAGTTATGCACGGTCACCAAGAACCAAAGTAATATATATCCTGAATGGGTTATGTTATTAAGACCCCCCTATGATGTGACAATAGGGGGTTTTGGTCAAAATGTACAAACCGCGATTGACACCGTACAAACCCGCAATGCACAGGGCCCCACGAAACCCCCTATGGGAGGGTCTGTATAAACTCCCCCATCCTGAATATGCGTCCTTGTAGTATTCGAATGAAAAAGATGTGTCGGCTAGGAATAATAAAAGAATGATCTGCACCTCCTCCTTCTTTTTCTTTTTTTTTTTCCTTTCTTTCCTGTCGTTCCCAAGAATAAAATTAGGGATGGGATTTTTTTTGTTTGTTTTTCTTTTCTGGTGGTGAGGTTGACCAAAAAGAATAAGTAATAATTAGAGTTAGGGATATGGTTAGGATCAAGCTGTGATACTATGTTGGAATAATGATTTGCTTGTCTTTCATTACTTAATTGTCAAATACATTATATAATCATCTTAAGATTATTCTAAAAACCACTAAGCATAGGCTAAACCCATAATATATAACGTCTAACAATAATAATAGTCTAACAATTACTTGATACAAGTACAAAATACTATAAAGAGACGGTGGTTTTTATTTAGCGTGCACTAAGAGCACACGGTGTGTTCACATATTAAGTGAGTGAAAGTTTCACTTTTTCGCGTTAAACGCACGTTAACCACACCGCCCCCTGCGTTAAAGCCACGTTAAGGCTTTAACGTTGCGTGAAGGCTACACTTAATTAAAAAAAAAAACATTTCTGCCCCTAAATGAAGGGGTGTTTTTGTAAATTGTTGTTGAGTTAAAGTTAAGTTATAATAAAGGGTTTTTTTTTTTTTATAGTTAAAGATGAAAAAGTTAAAGCTGATGTGCCGCTGACATGCCACTGGGTGAAAGTTTAACTCCGGGTGAACACACCCTCTACTCTAATGGTAACTTTTTCTTTTAACTGAAAATAACTCATATGCATCTTTTACTGAGATTTTAAACCAAAAGTTTGGTTAATGGGAGCCATCCCTTGTTAATGTGGTAGTTATCTATCGCAAACTAAGAACACGTGTACGTATTAAGTTGTGTCATTAATCAAATATAGCTTGAACATCAAGTTAACAAAGATTAAGAATACATCACAAGTAATTCTTAACAATTATAAAAACTTAGATATTTGTTTTTGTTAACATTCGGTTATAGAGTCTCGTCAATTTAGTACAACAAGTGCAATACCCGTGTATTGCTCGGGTACACTTTTTTGTTGACGACGTTTGTATAAGTCTAACAACGTTTGAATATATACGGTTAAAAAGATAAATGATCTAACAAATTAATGGCGTATTGTAATGCATCAAGGCGATTTGTTTAATTTGTAGCCTAATTTGATGCATATATATTGAGTGGAAAAGAAAACTATGTAAACTGACCATAATAATGTCATGATGGAGTTGTGATAGACTAACCATAATAAATGACCTAAAAGATATTTTTAAGTGTGCGTTGCTCAGGTCAAAATATAAAAAATATAACAAAGTATAAACAAGTATAAAAAATTAAAAGATTATTTAAACTGAGTAATATTATATATATGTTAGGTTATATTATTACCCAAATATAAACATGATGTTTTTTTTAATTTTTTCCTCCTTTTTCTTGGAACTTATTCACATGTAATACCCGTGCGTTACTCGGGTACAATTTATTCTATATATCAAATACTTATGATAACAACTATAATTGTAATACACGCAATGTACAAAGTTCAACGTATAATTTCTTAGTACATATATGTGCCTAGCTCGAGACAGAAATTTTGTTTTAAGTAATCTTTCTTATTGTTAAACATCACTATGATTCTACAATTTGGTTATCGTTCTTTTATTATTTATGAGACACTAACATAACATTTTAATATGAATAATATTAAAATCATAAAATATTTAAAGCACATACATGTTCCTCAAGATGCAAACAAAAATAATGTAAAAGCTTGAAATATAGTTGTTAGGGGTTAAAGAGAACATAATTAAGCATTTCAATTTCAAATTAACAAAGAAATATGATCGAAGAATTCGATGAGCAAAACAACACTTTGAATTCTATTTTAGTTGTGAACTATTTAAATACACAAATATAATTTTCAACGTTTAACTCTTTATTGATATAAATCAAAGAATTATACCTAAGTATTTCCTGAATAACACTTAAGATTGAATGACAAGTATGTGTGGTGATCTCCTCACTGAACTCAAACGCAAACCTTAATTAGTGTTTGAGTAAGAATTATGACAACCAACAGATTTAAGTTATCTGGAACTTAGTTCTATTTTAGAGAAGAAAAATGAACTCTTAAAAGTGTTACAAACTTTTAATGCAAGAGATGTATTTTCTTTCATTACAACACTCTATTTATAGGCAAAGGTATAATGGAAACATGTGAGGTAAAAGGTGCGTGTCAACATTCGATAGCTTCCAGTCCTAGTATGGTACCAACATACTTTTGGTGGAACAATGTTGATAAATGTTTTTCACTTATCTTCTCAAGATATTTCCCGCTTATATATGTACCAAAATGTTTTCAGTTTATTGGGGAGATCTTCAGGAAGTCAGTATGTTATTGTTATCACACACTGACTCTATCATCCTGATCCTAATTCTTATCTTCACTCTTTGAGTTCCGCCTTAGTTTGTGATGAATTTTTCTTCTACACTCTATAGTATTTCTTGGAGTAAATTACAGAAATCGTCCTTGTGGTTTGCCAAGATTGCAGAAATCTTCCCTGGTCTTCCATAAGTGCAGGCGGCCTCCCTGTGGGGAAACTTTTGGATCATTTTGGTCCCTGGTTTTAACCGGCGTTAAGTGGATTCCGTTAGCAGTTACACGTTAGCCCTTTTGGCCAACGACCGTTGCAACGTTCATCCTTTAAACAAACGACCGTTTTAAATTTATATATATATTTTTTATTTAAAGTTTTTCGATTTTTTATATACATTTTTTATTAAAAACAAATACGTTTTTATATACGTTTTTTATATGTTTCTATATACATTTTTATATACGTTTTTTATACATTTCTATATACGTTTCTATACACGTTCTTATATACATTTTTGTACATATTCTTATATATCTATTATACTTTTTATATATGTTCTTATATACTTTTTATACGTTTTTAAATACGTTTTTATACAGTTTTATATACATTTTTTATACATTTTATATACGTTTTCATACGCTTTTATACACGTTTTTATATACGTATTTATAAAAACATATATGTTATTATATACGTTTTGATACACATTTTTATATACTTTTTATACGTTTTTGCATACGCTTTTATATACCTTTTTATATACGTCTGTGATGCGAGATTTGCAGAACCTCAAAATGAAGTTTTATAATCCTATAGGCAGTGTATCTAATCGCTGTAGTGTAGTATAGGTAAATCCGGGGGATTGATCGTTCTCTAGGGGAATAGTATCGTTAGGTCAAGATGTATGACGAGATAGGTCTAGAGGTGAGGGATGATTCTTTTTGTATTTTTATAATTTTATGAAAGCCGTAAAAATCTCAGGTTTTAGAAGAGTGGGCGGAATTAGTTGCTAGTCAACTAACCCAAAACTAATTATAACTGAATTAAATACAAATAAATGAGAAAAGTACAAGTGGTGACTTCTTATAATAGGGAAAAGCGTGTTCACTTAGATTTAATTACTCCTTAGTTATCTCCTATTGATCTGTCAAATTGTTATGTCCTTGTTTTAGTTGAAGCGTTGTATTCCTTAATATCGGTCGTGGGGAGGTGCCGAAGTCCCCAACTCTATGAATCTTAGTCTCCCCTAAAAACTTTAAAGTCTATTAAGTTTTCTAGGATCTACAAGCCACAATTCATGCAATAAATATAACGAGAAAAACCAATAGTGCACTCTACGGTTGCGTTTCTAAGACGTTCAAGCTAGTTACATATAAGAGGTCAGCCAATTTTCTTAGCCTAACGCGAAGCAATCAACTAAACAAGAGACGACAAATCAATATTCAACAATTATGTTTCACTAGATCTAAGTAAACACAAATAAACTTAAGCTAGCATGTTAAAGAGAAGAAAAGATAAACAATCAATCAAACAACACATAGACATATTGAATGATTAAACGAGTAACTTATCTTCAATAAAACATACTTTTTGGGGGCTGAAAAACCCTTACAAAAGCTGCCAAATTTGTCCTTAAACCCTACTCCAAGATGTTACCCAAAGATGTCATACTAATAATGAAAAACAAAGGAAAATATATATAGGATTACAACTCTGACGGCGTCAGCTTATGGGCCCTGACGCCGTCAGCTCACCGTGATTAGGGTTTCGTCTTGTGCAAGTCGCCGTTATGACGGCGTCACCTTGTAACTCCTGACGCCGTCACCTTTAGTCTGACGCCGTCCTCTTGTAAAGTGTCTGGGCCGTCTCTTGTTAAATTAACACGTGACTCTCATCTTCAATTAACACCTGATGCCGTCAGGTTATGGGCCTTCAGATTTTGTCTGAGGCTTCTTTTGTTAAACTTGAACAAAAAATCCAGCATAATCAACAAGTGACGGCGTCACGTTGTAGCTTGTGACACCGTCAGAGCTCCAGGTCTGACAGGTTTTCGCGACTACGTCGTTTTCTACATTTTTTCGTCCAAAAAGTGCCGATTTCCAGATTTCTAGTCCCAAGTACCTAAAATGCAAAAAGAAACGATTTGAGGCAATATTTGATCATATTAATACGATTTTTGGCTTAAATGACCCCTTAAAAAGATACCAAATAAATCCTTTTCAGTTTGTGTATATCTTTTTATATATGTTTGTATATATACGTATACAAAAACGTATATAAAAACATATTAAAAGTATATAAAAATGTATATAAAAATGTATATATTTTTATAAATACGTATACAAGGTTGCGGAAGTCGCTAGGCGCTCCTAGGTCGGTTGACTAGGGAGTTGGGAGTACTCGGGCTAGGCGGAGAGTACTCGGGGAGTACTCGGACATGGTATAATATAAAGAAATTACATTTATGAAAATTATATACATGCCAAATATCATAAGTTTAATAACTATTAACAAAATACATGCTAAAAATTAAAATAACCACCTATATCCAACTATCATTATACCCAAAAAGGATACTTCATACTTGTTCACAGTTCAAAAGCCAAACAAAACATTTTTCAAGTTCCAACAATCCAACAATAATCAAGGTAAATCAAAATAAACATTTACATCTCTTATTCCAAGCTATCTCCATTTTCTTCGTTGATGTTAACCCCAAAAACATATTAGGTTTGTAGGGTTTTTTATTTAAGTCAAACTCGGCTATTGACTGAGTTGAGCCGAGGAGACCGAGTATACCCGACTTTGACCGAGTTTGACCGAGGACGAGTAGATATGCCCGACTAACCATAAATCGCTTCAGTCCACTTCCGAGCACCGAGTAGTCGCCGAGTACAAGGCCGAGTTAGCCGACTTTTACAACACTAACGTATATAAATGGTATATAAAAGCGTATAAAACGTATATAAGAATGAACGTGCATAAAACATATATAAAAAAACATTTACAAAAACTTATATAAAAGCGTATACAAAAACATATATAAAAACGTATAATAGCGTATATGTTGTTATAAATACGTATATAATAACTTATATAAAACATATATAAAACATATATAAAAACGTATTTGTTTTTATAAAAAATGTATATAAAAAATCGAAAAACTTTAAATAAACCAAAAAATATTAAATTATAAAACGGTCGTTAGTTTAAAAGATGAACGCTGCAATGGTCGTTGGCCAAAAGGGCTAACGTGTAACTGCTAACGGAATCCACTTAACACCGGTTAAAACTAGGGACCAAAATGATCCAAAAGTTTTGTCACAGGGAGGCCGCTTGCACTTATGGAAGACCAGAGATAATTTCTGCAATTTTGGCAAACCACAATGACGATTTATGCAATTTACTCGTATTTCTTGAGGATGACTTCCTGAATATATTCTAACGTTCATGTTCTTATATTTCACTTAGGCTATTTTTTTATTTAAATTCTATACTAAAGGATAGTGTGCACTGAAATGGCCCGACACCTGCTGTTATCAATTTAAAAGTTTTACTAATCTTTCAACTTTTTCTTTGTATAAAATGCGCACCTTTCATCACTGAAGTGACGCTAATGGAAATCAACTTCCATTTGCTTTTCCTTTTCAATACTTTTCCTTTTTCAATACTTTTTGCTTTTGTACTATCTATAGTTTACAACTTTATCCGAGTTTTAGGTAGACCGTATCTTATCATAGATCCTCTCTCGGCAAGTTTTAGGTGACTTTTCTTTTTCTTGAAATTATTGAACTAATCACAACAGATAAATATATCTCTAACTTCAAATCTTTCGGTACGATCGAGAGTTGTGAGTTATATTTCTGTTAGAGAGATTAAAAATACCAATTTCGCGCCGTGCTTTTTTTTCTACCATTAAATCTATCTCGTAATTATTTGAACAACAAATAATGGCGTCTTTCATGAAAGAATTTGAACATCTTGAAATTCAACTGGAAGATATCAAATTAGCCACCAACAACTTTGATGAAAGCAAAGTTATTGGAAGTGGCGGTTTTGGAAAAGTGTATGAAGGAGAAGTGTCTCACTCCAAGGGTCGAGGTATAGTTGCCTTGAAGCGTTTAGATCGTAAACATGGGCAAGGAGACCCTCAGTTCTGGAAGGAGATCATGATGCTCTCTCGTTACACACATGAAAATCTCGTCTCTCTCTTAGGATTTAGCAACAAAGAGGGTGAGATGATCCTCGTTTATGAGCACGCATCTCGTGGTAGCCTCGAACGCTATTTAAACGATGTCACTCTTACATGGAGGCAACGTATTAAGATATGCCTCGATCCTGCAAAGGGACTAAGCTTCCTTCATGAACCCAACGAGAGACAACAAAGGGGGTACCCATTGTGATTTTAAAAAAAAAAAGGGGGCCCAAACCCTACTTGATGATCATCTGAATGCTAAAGTTTCTGACTTTGGGCTGTAAAAATTGGGCCCCACTGGGCGAAAAGTACTCATATATTATCACCAATGCTGTAGGTACCCCTGGATATTGGATCCATTTATACATGGAGACATACCAACAAAACAAAAGAGTCGGATTTTGTACTTTTTTTGGAGTAGTATTGTTTGAAGTCTTGATAGGGAAACAATGTGTTGAAAATATCGATGGTCAGCAAAAGGGTTTTCATTTTCCCTTTCGGGAAAAAAAAAAGCTACAAAGAGAAAAAAATTAGACGCGATCGTCTTTCAAGGGCTGATGCAACAAATGGATCCGGATTCCCTTTTGGGGACATTTGCAGGCATTGCTTATAAATGTTTGAAAAAGACTCCGTGAAAAAAAACGGCCACGATGTCTCTTGTCGTTTAAAAAAAATTCAGGAATCATTAAATTGCAGGAGCCTTTTACGATCCTTTAAAAACCCCCAAAGGAGCATGAAGAGATAGTTATCTCTGCAGTACCTCCTTTGAATTTAGATCCTTAGATGAACTGAAAGTGTTCTCACCGAAGGGTTCCACGTTAATGGGGGGTAAAACGGTAATTAGTGAAATCTCTTTTAATTTAATTTTAATAAATTTTGACAAATGGTTATTTATAGCTAGAAAAAATTTTACTAAGTAGAATTTCACAAAGGGGCATATATATCCTTCCAAAAAAAAGCAAAATTTCATATATATCCAAAACATGCATAAAAACCATTGTACTATGTGGCATGTGCATCAAAAAAAATTGTTTCAAAGGGTATTATATGCAATTATTCAATTTTTGGGGGGGTGGCCCATTAATTAACT